>CAEFZX010007045.1:0-18677 GCA_903066825.1 Alfaro cultratus
AGACTCGGGTTCTGACTCAGAGGTAAACTCAAAAAATGTCTTCTGATTGGCTTTCACGTCCGATGGCGAGCTCTGCAATCCGTCACGTGGTAACAGGACCAAAACGTCCCGCGTTCAAATCGAATCATTTGTGTGCGAGGCAACTTGTCTGTGCTTTGAGCCTGAAGCCAAACAAAGTTGGTGGATCCTAGTTGTTAGCTGACAGTTAGCAGCGTCATCCAGCTACCTGGTTACCGGTACGGCAACCTAGGTTAGATGTGACGCGCCACCATCGCGCCATTGGGCGGCCTGTGCTGGAAGCCCCATCCCACATGTACGACGTTGTTACGGTGTTGTGTGTTTGTTGCTGTTTGTGTCGAGGCGTTGATATGACTTCTTATTCCCACTTTCCTAATGCTCTTTTTACGCATCTAGTCAAAGAGCAGCCATGATGGCTGCGGCCTCGGACATCTGTCCGTCTCATGTCGCTTGTTTTTCGTTCTTTAGACGGGGTGTCCTTACTTCTAGGTATGAAACCATGCTGTGCGTCTCGCATAATGATGCATATACAAGCTGAAATTCAGTTTGAATTTGCACTGAAGACCATTTTAACGTGTAAACATTTGGACTGCAGTTAAAAACTTGGTATGTTGCACATCAAAGCCAGGTTGAATCAAGACGACAGCCGACTTTACCTGCAGACAAACTCTGCAGCCCAGATCGCGAGTGAGACCATCCTGCTTCTCAGCACTTTTGCAGGGAGCGAATCCGTGCTGACCCCGCACAGAAGGAGTTGAAAGGTCACGAGAGTGGCCTCTTCGACAAGGCTCTAATCCTCCATGACAGCGGCGTTTTCAAGCGCCTCTCGAACGCAACCTTTTATTCCCTCTCCTGTAATTATCTCCCAAAACTACAGCTGCTGTCGTTCTTTGTAGAGGAAAACGTGCGACAAGCGCATACCTTTTTTTTTTCTTTCTTGTTTTTTACTGTGTTTACCTAGAGATAGATAGCATCAACACTTCAGAGGACTTCTCGGTGAACTTCTCCTGGCTGCACAGATCAGAGGCGCTGAAGTTCAAGTTCACCCTGGATGACGGATTTGGAAGAAGTGAGACATGAAGTGGGGTCAGCAGCTTTCTCGCACTGAAGTCATCGGCCCATCAGTGTCTGTTTGGTTGTTTGGAGGCCGTTGCTGCATCCACCTCACTTTCTTTGAGGGCTTGTCTGAAGGGATCAGCTTCAACTCAGGAGCTTCTCTCAAACTTTGTGCTGATTGTGCAGATTAAGAGTGAGATCCAGCCATCCAACTAGGAGGCCTCTTTTATTCCACGCTAAATGCGATGTTGCATATCCACATTTAAATATTTCCTTACCGTTTATTTTTTTTGTCATTAAAATGTGTCGCTAACACGAGTACTTAAAATACTTGAATTTACGCCTACAAGTATTTCAGATTTAGCATAATAGAAGAGGGAATAACTTCAGTTTCTATTACAAATAGGTGCAAAGTTTTGTCAATATTTTGCTGATGTGTATGTAAAAACATATTTCTATTAAATAAGATGTGCAATTAAGATCACTCGTAAATAAGTTTGTTCTCATGATGTTATAAGAAACATGCCTCACTCAGGACTACTTCCTGTTTTCTTCTTTGTGGTTGTCGCCAGTGGCAACATCCATTTATTACTACGGAGTAATAACTGGATGTTATTGTAGATAGAGGAAAAGAAGGAGTAACTTTCTGCCAAACAACTCAAAAATTGAAAAGTCAAACATTTTCTAGACAAAACGTTTGCTGGAAATTTTGTTATTAATTGTAGAAATGTTTTTGCAAATGTTTTTCTTTCTAAACAATTTCTAAGCTTCAAAAGTTAAAGATGTTTGAATTTTCAAACTTTTTGATGCTCCGATCCACTTTTTTAACTTCCGATATCAATACAGATGTCTGAGGTTTAGTATCGGCCGATACCGATCCGATACAGAGAAGCAGCGCTGAATTCACTTAAAAAGTTAAACGCAGACATAAATGTACTGAAATGCAAATTTATTTAACACTGCATCAGTGCAGCACATTTAAATACACTAATAGCTTAAAAACAGCTTTAAGTTGTTCTGTCAGTGCAATTTAGAGTAGAGCAGCCAATGTAAAAATTAATAATAATAAAAAATTATCTTTTTGGTGAAATATGTAAAAACAAACCGTCTTTCAAATGATTCGGAAAGTGAAATTTAAAATTCTACATGTCAAATTAATAATAAAGAATGACGACGCTCAGAGCGCAAAGCATAGAATAAGGTTGAATAGATCTGCCCTTACCAATACCAAATATGGAATTTTTTATTTTTATTTTTTCCCAGTATCAATATTGGATCACTGCGTCTCTAGTTGTGGAAAATTCAAGAGTTATAAATACTTGGGCTTTTTTTTTTTTTTAAAGTACTCTGTGTGTCTGTGAAATTTCTGCTGAGTTTGTCTAAATGAACACATTCTGATGTGGATGAGGACAGACAACAGCCTCCCTTCGTTCTCTGTTTCCCATCAGCCGGTCCGCTCTCCCCTCTGTGCTGCGATAAGGGCTAACAGCAGGCCGCTCACTGCAAGGCTCACAGCCGTAGGAGTGTTGATTGCGGCGGACAGGTCCAGTAAACACTGCCCGCGTGATGCTGAGTCAAGCAAACTGTCACTCGGCATAAAGGGTTAGGGCTTCGCTTGTTGACAGCCCACTCTGCGCCCTCAGAAGCCCGGCTGTGTAATTAAGGCCGTTAGGGATGGGCGGCAATTAAAAGCGGGCTGGCAGCAGAGCGCCGAGACCGAAACGCTCGGCTGTGTTTGCGCTGAGAGGATGGGGAAAGTTGTGCAAGGCTGAAGGTGTGGTTCACATTTCTTGGCACAAGAAAGGACCTGGACTCACACGCCCATCAAACGGTCAAGATTTGTGGCTTTACAGCTAGAAGGAATAGGCAATGCGGTGCCGGGACGCTGACTGGAGCGTTTCTCACTCCTCCGGCCTAAACCGCGTCCATAAGAAGGTGTTGGGAATGTCACTACAGCGCTAAAGGCAGTGGGAACTTTTTCTGATTCCAGATACCTGGAATGTAAAAAAAAAAAAAAAAAAAAAGACCAAACCATAGGATTCTCACAATATGCTGGACTTTTGCCTCATTCCTTCTGACAGAACCGGTGAAGCTAAGTTTGCTCACACACCTTTTCAGGTCTGGCAACTAACTTTCAATGAGAGACTGAGATCAGGGCTTTTTGACGGCTGATGATCTCAGATGCTTCTTTAATATTTTGACATAATCTTCTTTTCTTATTATGTCATCAATTTTATGAAGTGGACCAAACCCTCCTGCACTTAAAGGGGCTGTATTATGGGTTTTTCAGCAACATATTGATATTTTATAGCACAATCAAGTAACTGTTACCTTTAGCTGTTACAAAAATGTTGTAAATGTCAAATATGACTTAAAAGTAACTTAAACCCTTGAAACTGGGTCTCTGTCTCTTTAAGAAACTCCTGCTCTTTCTGAAGCTCCGCCTTCAGGAAGTCGTCACATCATGGGTTATCTATTAAACCTTCTACGTTTTACCAGCCTTGAACTGAGAATAAGTTCTCAGCTTATAACTATCAGCTTAGTTATAAGCTGATAGCTAATAGCTTATAACTACCTCAGCAGATCGCTCAGTTCCACCAGGTGTTCGCTAATTGCTGCTGGCTAGTCTGAAGGAGCCGAGTGGGGAAGGGCTGCTATGTAAGGCTGAAGCCTGGAAACTACAGCTTATGACGCTTTTGGAGTGATGGCTTCTTCCTTGCTGAATGGCTTTTCAGGAGTTTGTCTACGGTTGCTAGCTCTTTGCTTTTGGACCAGCGTTTGGAGATCGGACCCAAAGATGAACTGGACCTGATTTCTTTTCCCATGATGCCGTGCAAAAAAGATTGAGGTATGCCATCTTAAAATAGATCCACGTTTGTGTGTAGTGAACTCTCATTTTGTAAATGAATCTTTTTAGAAGCTTTCAAAGCCATGACATCATCATCCGGGCTGTCAAATGACTTACACTTTTAGTGTGTGTACTTAGTGTGTGTAAACTGCTGGGTTTGAAGGTAAAACATAACAAAACCTCTCTCATACTGTATTACTTTGACTTTTAGCAAATGGCAGAATAATAAGGACAGATAGAAGTAGTTTTGGTCAATCTTAGCGACATATAGGAAAAATGGACAATAAATAAAAGGTAACATCTCATTTTACATGTGATCATTTGGTTTCAGCTGCTCTGACAGTTAAGTATACGCAAATTTGACCGGCACACACACACACACACACACACAAAGCGGGAACTGCATCTCTCTTCGTTTCTAGCTTTAACTGCCGGCTTTGCAAGGAAAACAGAACCTCGTGCAGGCCTGGTCTTGCAAAACAAAAAAAAACAAAAAAAAGTCCCACACCCTGTCATTTTTCAGTCCTGCCTGTTAACCTGCAGGACCAGGCCACCGTGTTCTGCACATGCAGGGTGCATACAGGACATACTGTAGCATACCAAAAGCAGGGCGTGGGCCTGTGTGTGCACTTGATTAAAAAAAAAAAAAAACAAGCACACAAGGTTATATATCCACCTGACTGGCTGCGCTCGACTATTGTTCGTGCTGACAGCGGGTGTGTGTGTGAGGGGCGTTTGTGAACATGTGCTGGGCGGAGCGGGCTTAAACGTGCTCCTCCAACCTGTTATTAGCCCTCAGAGGTAATTATTGGATTCATAGCCACTAAGTGACACTGTGTTCAAGAGCCTTTTAGCCTCTCTAAGAGTTTATATCAGCAGGTGTTGTCTAACACATACCTGATGACAGCGATCCGATCAGCTCCCTTTGTGGCCCTAAGATAAACAAACACGCACTTTGCACGCATCAAAGTGTCTCTAAGCGAGGAGTCGCATGCAAAATTGAGAAGCAAACACCGCTTGCTTTTCGCATTGTTTTATTTTCTTGGGCAAAATACTATATTTGGTCCTGTGTTTAATTCTCAGCGGTACCACGATCAGATTTTACAAAAGACTTGTTTTGTTTTTTTTGCCACCCATCCAGCCATCTTTTTTTTTATTTTTTTTTATTACGTGTAATCTTGAGACGTGCTAACTCTGTAAACAGTCGCCACGTTGCTGGTATGTTTGTGGTTTGTTCCTGACTGAAAATGACAGCTTGCAGTTAAAGTTTGACAAGCAAGTGGGCCTCAAAACTTCATGGCCTGCAAAGTCTCTTCTCCTGCTCACGTTCCGTCACCATGGCGACCAACTCTTTGACTGATGGTTTCCACCAGTTTTATCAGCTTAATCGAAGGTTTGTAATAACTTTAGCTAAAAAATGATAAAAAACCAACAGATGTTTAGATTAAAATGGAACGTTTTGCTTTTTTCAGATTATTATTATTTCATTTTACACAAATATCAACATCCCAAATGTATCGATCCACTGTAGAGATAGAAGTATAATGACAGCAAACTCCATATAGATATTTATCTTTTTTTTTCTGAGGGCTAAAATGGCTTTTTGGTTTGTAAAGGTCTAGTCAAACCTTCACCACAGCATCAAGGAGTAGAGTTTTGCAACAGACTCATCATTTTGTTGACTGGACTGAGGCATTAGGCCAAGTTGCTATGGAGATAATCAAGGCAGCCTTGTACCTGCAGGTGTGTTTACTGCACGGCTTACGGTCAGTTCACCGATTTGCCTGTTCATGCCTGTATTTCAAGTGACATTTTGTTCCTTCACTTTTGCTCTTATAAATTATGGAGCTAACTGCTAATAGAAATGCTTAGATCTCCAAGGAAGAAAAAATATAAGAACAAATCATAAACCAGATCGAACAAAGGGGAGTCATGCTGGTAGATAACATTTATTAGTCATATAACTACATTTTATTACAGTAAGCAAAAAGTAGAACTGAAACAATTGCAAAAAAATTAATTACATTATGAATAAAGTTATTTTTTTTAAAACAAATGGTATGAAGCATGATGTCAAGCTGCATCTGTGAATTATCATCATCTTTTAATGAACAAACATGAGTGTCAGGTATCTGCTCTAACACAAGCTTAGCTAACAACCGTTCTGCCCAGCCTCCTTATTTAATCTGACTACACTTATCCTGCAGAATCAGCCCCCACTCCACAGCATCCACAATCCTCCATTCATCATCAGAGGCCACCCAGGACTTTGTCGGGGGGCGAGGGAAGTGAAAGAAGAAAAATAAAACTAAACACCAAAAAAAAAAAAAAAAGCGGTTAATTTTATGCCGCTGTAGGTGTTTTCACGTAGCCGCTGTGAAAGTTAAAAGCATCTCTTTAAAGGATAAACACACTGAAATTTGTGGCTTCCTTAATTCAACTCCTGATGACACATCCATGACAAGCTGTTTGCCTCTAAATGTCTTGACAGCTCCAGCAATTTAAGTCAATCAATTTAGGGGAGAAAAAAAAAGTGCAGACAAATGATGTGCTTTAAGAACCTTTCTGAAAAACTGTTATCAAGTTATTTTCAAGCCACGAGTGCTTGCTAAAATTTTGCCATGAAAACAAAACAGACTGTAAATGTATATTTTAAGGATAAGTTTCTGACATAAGGTTTTAATCTATTGTCGAATAGGTGAATCCGGGAATACTGAACTGCAAATTAGCGAGGATCCATTGTATTAGAAATTAATTTATCTACAAAAATGAACAACTGTCAGAAGATTTGCGGTTGAGAAAGATTTGAACTATAGCTTAAGCTAGTTTAGTATCTGTGCTAAATTAGCACATTAGATGCAAGTAAACTGATTGGAGTTGAGCTTTGTTGCTCCCTTTATGAGTTTTTTGTGCTTGATTTGCTTGCAGTAGGCTAACCTCTCAATTGAGATTAGCATGGCTAACGTAACTCCCAATTGAGGTTAGCATGGCTAACGTAACTCCCAATTGAGGTTAGCATGGCTAACGTAACTCCCATTTGAGTTTAGTATAGCTAACCTACTGCCATGCTAACCTGCCATGGCAGTAGGTTAGCATAAAACCTACTGTCAGTAGGTTAGCAAAGCTAACTTCAGTTGAGAGTCAAAAAAACAACTAAGTGGTTTAGTATTAGCATGGCTGACCAATTGCAACAATTATTTATCCAAGTCTACAATTGAGCACGCTACAGATCAATGATTGGTAATAGATGAAAAGGAGATGAAAACATGAAAGGCCATTTTCTTGCAGCTCCTGCTGTGAACCAGATCAAACAGAAGAAAAGAAGAAAGTTGTTTGGAGTGTCTGGTAAAGCAGTCAGCTATGGCTCACTCCCATATCACTGCAAAGCTCAGGGATTATTTCAACTGGAGACAGATACACACGACGTCTACGCAGTGTGCCTTGGCATGTTGCATATGAAAGTTGCTACCCCAAAGAAAATCGAGCTAGTAAAGTCGCGCAAAGGAAAGGTTAGCGTAGTTCCTATCAGAGATTTTGGCCATCTCAGCCACTGCCTGTCCAAAACTCTTGAACTCTTTTCCAAGATGGAGCCCAAAATAATTGTTCTGACTGTGCTGAGGCAAGCAGGTAAAATGTACCCACATAAAAACAAAGTAAACTGGTTCTCCATTTTTATTAATCACATTCTATCAGCCTCTTTTATCTGCTGTGCCTATTTTTGAATCTCCAGAATCCCTAATGTCTTACAGGGCATCGTCTTTCTACTGGTTTGATTGCGTTCCCCAGAGGACTTGTACACCTGATACCCTCCAAGGGATTTGCCCTATCATAAGGACACAATGAGGGACTCTCCCTGAGAAGAAGTACTTGTTACCCGTCTGCTGTGACTCACTCGTGCTGGCCATGTGCTGCCTGTTTTGGTGAGTTAGACAGAGAGAGATAGAGACAGAGAGAGAGAGATAGAGAGAGAGAGAGAGAGAGAGAGGTCCTGAAACAGAAAGCGATACCAAGAGAGAGGTTTATCAAAAGCACAAACAGAGGGGGTAAACTGAAACCTGGAGTGAGAGTGAGAACACACTGATTTTTAATATATATTTTTACAAACTGTTAACGCGTGGCCTCTGCTGACACAACACATCTGATCTCTCCTCCTCCTGGCCTCTTGTGGGTATCTAGGTTATTTGGCGTTGCTCATGTTGTAGCTCCAGAGGCGCAGACACAACAACTGGGAGTCACAAAGCAGCTAACTGGTCCCACATTCCTACTCTAACGTATGCCGTCATGTCTAACGCGAGTGAGACTCCAAAACTGTATTTTTTTTTTTTTTTTTTTACACAAAGTTAACACCCTGTTAATGGATTAACAGCCAAGTCGCTGTTTGCATGCTCAGGTTATTAAACGTACACTCCCTGCCAGGTTAGCAGGAGGCCCGGTTGTCACTGGAGACATAAATCTTTGGTTTGAGTGGGAGGAGGAACACAGCTGATAAAGCAGGAACGGTCGTAAATCTCTCGTGTTTTTTTTTTTTTTTTTTTGTTTTTTTTTGGGTTTTGTTCTGCGTGTTCAAACAGAAGCGTAGTTGCATGCGTGACCTCATGTCTGGAAAAGGAGCTCTAGAGTCAGACTCACCTACACCTGCGTGCCCTTGCTTATTTTTGCGGTCTGTCCATCTCTGTTCTGTGGGTTTGTTGTTTTTCCTTTTTTTTCCCCAGTGACACCTGGGAAAGCTGTAGGGGAAACAAATTGCATGCCAGCACATTCCAGCTCCAAGTGCCTGGGATCAGCCTTGCTTAACAATGGTCTAAGGCTGAGCCTAGGAGCCAGATCAGGCCGTAAGGATCTGCAAAAACACGTTAGGGGTCATGTGATCCGCTACTCCCATAATGCTTTTAGTATAAGATGTACCTTAAAATGCCTTCAAGAGTTTTGCTTATATTTAAAAATGTCATTATAGTTCGCAAACAGGTGCTTCTGGATACACAACTGAACACACTTTAAAATGGCATTTTCCAAATACAGTAACTTAAGTGTTTGTTCACACATTGAATGAAGAAATAATGTAAAATTTATGGGAATTTTCTGTTTTAAGGTACATTTTTTTAACCATCTGTTTACAGATATCTGTAGAGTGTGCATTTATCTGCAACCTTGGTAAAAATCTGGAAAAAGCTTTAAAATAACTTAATATTTAATTGCAATAGCAGTATCTCAAACTTCATCCTTTAATTTGAATACATTTATTGTGGAAAATATCTTATGTTTGACTGGGTTTATACAGAATATGACATGACACAGAGGGTTATCCGGGAGAAGACCCAATTTATCCTGCAACCACACACACAGGGAGGGAAGGTAATGGAGATAAACAAACACTCCATAGCTCTGAACTAGTAGCAAAGACCGACCAGCAGGGGTCACCAAAACACTATAACCATTAGACATTTTCTGCAAGCCAACTGAGGGTCTGCATGGTGCATGGGTTTGGTGCAGCTTTGTTTATTTGTCGCTATTCTGCTAATGTAAAAAAACAACAACAAAAGAAACCACAATTTTACAATTGCTGTGTTTCCATTAAATAAGAAAAGCATCTAAAATCACACGTGATTAACTTTGACTGATTAACGCGATAAGTCATTAAGAAACTTGCCGTCGTGCTCCAACTGCCTCCTGTCGTTTTCTGCTTTGTGGTTATTGGTGTGATGCGAAAAAAAGTGTTTCCATTGCAATTTTGTAAAATAAACCAATTTCAACATCCAAAAAAAAAAAAAAACACTCCATTTTACGTACAAAATTTTTAATTTTTGGAATTGGAGTGTTTCCATTAAGCAAATGCATTTTCGAAATGTCAAAAATTGAAAATACATGATCAGTGGAAACGCAGCCACTGTTGCCTTGCAGTACGAAGGTTCTCTCCGGAGCCCACGGGTTGGTACTAGAGTGGACTTAACGAATCACCAAAGTCCCCTCAACAACCATTAGACACTTTATAAATGGCAAGCAGCTATTTGTGGGAGATGCCAAAAAATGTTTTCTGTTTCATCAACACAAGCGTAAATATGTGGAGTTTCCAGAGCGCCAGAGGCTTAGTGGCCAGAGCAGGCGCTCCATGTTCCAAGATCGTTTTCCACAACACAGTCATCATAGGTTTGACTTCAAGTCCAAGGTTATTTGCTGCAACGCCTCAATTTCCTGTCATGTTATTGAGCAATAAAAGTCACTAGAGCCACACAAACACAGAAAAAACCAGGGGTTGCTAAATGTTCCTGGAACTGTAATCAAGTGCTTTGGTCATATGAGATTAAAGAGGCTAAACTTTAAGGTAACCGTTGCTCCACGTGGGTTTGGTGTGAAACTAAATATGAATATGTTGGAAAGCACCACTTTTAAGCACGGTGGAGGATCTGTGATGCCGCCGGCATTTCCGTCCCAAAGCTCGATGGAACTTTGATAAAGTGAAGGGTATTGTGAGATTTTCCTCTACCGGTAAACTGAGAACAGGGCACTGTTGGGGTCAGATAGCAGGATATTGATCTATAACCTACGGTCAAAATCATCAGAGAAATTGATTAACAGACACAAAAGCCACGTTTTGGGTTTTTTTTTACATTTAGAGGCTGTTGTTTCTACTCAGCAGACGAATGTAAAAACATCCAGCTGAGAGAACATTGATACGATACCATTTATCGTATCGTGATACATTTCTTATCGTGCTAAAACATTTTGATTTGTTGTTGTCACGATAAATTCCAATTAGTGCTGTTTAAATACCCCCAAAAGCTACCTGCATGGTCGAGATTGTTTTCACTATTTTCTCTGATGTTTATTCAATAATGATCAATAAATATCAATGAATTTGAAAATGTGATAAAATACAGATACTGTGAACAGAATAGTGATAAAAATCACACTTCTTTATGTTATTCAAGACTAGTACTTGTGTTTGCCAGCCTATGGTTGTTGTGCCATGTAGTCTCAAATACAGTAACCTAAAGAAAAAAGCAATAAATAGTTCTTATTGTCATCTTTACCGTTATTACGACAGTATCACAAAATATCGTAATAAAACTTTAAGTTCATATCTACACACTGAGAGATATTTGTTTATCTCTTAAACAAGTGGCTTAGATGTCATTATTATGATGTGAGAAGAAGAAGAAGAAGAAGAAGAAAAAAAAAAAAAAAAAAAAGGGGAACCGTCCACATTTTTTCCCCCCCACAACAAAACCCCAAACTTGGAAAAAAGAAATAATTGGTGAAACTAATATTAATATTAATAATAAAAAAAAAAAAAAAAAAAAGCGGAACCGTCCTCATTTTTTCCCCCACACTACAAAACCGCAAACTTCGAAATAAGAAATAATTGCTCAATCTTAGCTGCTGGCCCTGCTACCTCCACCCTTCTGGTTCCCCCCCCAGAGGGAGGCAAGTGCGTCAGAGAGGGGTTGGAAAAGAGGAGAAGTGCAGCTTTTCGACTTTCAGGAAGGAAACGCATCTGGAGAATAAGGAAAGAGAGAACGGGTGAAAAGAGGAATTAGACCAGAGGAAGGGGTAGCCGGCCAAAAATAGTGAGCCTCTGCCTTGCCGATGCTCCTCCCACACCTCCCGCCACTTAAGACTTAGTCAGCCTTGACCTACTCCTTAGTGGGTGACTAAGTTCTCCACTGCACCCGTCCACCCCCGCCTGGGACCATGAACCTCACTTCCTTCAGGGTGCTCCAACTTGAGAACCTTCACTCTTTTGAAACTGCTCTTTCTGGACCCCACTTTTGTGTGTGTGTGTGTGTGCGTGTGTGTGTGTGTGAGAGAGAGAGAGACTCAGGATGAAACATGTCGTTGGCTGAAAATAACCAAACACGTACGAACAATAAAACCAATTCAAAAAATTTGGGGCATTTTTAGCGCACCAAACCTAGAGAGACAGACTGAAGATACTGCAACCGGATCCGGTGAAAGACATCGGGTAAACGTTTGCATTCCTTGGGTTACAGAACCTTCTGGAAAAACAGGAACTCCAGCCACACAAATATGGCAACGCCAAATCTGAGGCCACAAACTGACCCGACCGGTTTGGATGGCGAAGGACAGGAAGCGAGGTCGGCAGTTCACCTCGCGCAGGTGTTCACAACACACGGTGGATTTGGCGCAAACTTGCAGTTTTTGGGTTTGGCAAAGCAAACAGGAAAGAAGTGGGCAGAGTTGCAACGCGATTGGCTGCTGCAGTTTGATTTGTGACAGGAACTTAAGACTGCAGGAAGGAGGCAGGAGTGGACCGTGAGATACAGAGACCGGAGTGGAAAGGGTGTACGTGTGGAACGGCATGTTGGTATTACAGGAGGGGAGGATTCTGACAGAAACCTGTGAAAAGTCTGCCGTGCTGGAAATCACAGAGTGTTGTGAAACAGTCAGGAATTTCAAAATGAAAATATTTTAATAATGCTTAAAGCAATCCGAGACATCGTTTATCTATAACACACGGCCAAATGCAAAAGACACAAGCTTTAAAATGTATTTCATCAGAACTTTGTGGAATAGACCCACACAATGTAGCAGAAGAGAGTGAAGTGGACAGGAAATGATGCATGGTTTCCTTTTTTTATTTGTTTTTCCAAGCAAAAAAAAAAAAATGTGTGTCTTAGATGTGTATTCAGAGTCCTAATTGTGATGATCCCACAATGAAATAAGAGTGGCTAATTAACATGTAGCCATCGCCAGAGTGTTATCAAACCTCACTGTGAATCCAGCCTCAAACAGCATCATGAAGACTGAGGAACACACAGGACAGGTGGTGGTAGCATCATGCTGCGGGGATCATCTCTCCAGCAGGGACAGGAAGACAGATGCAGCTAAACGCCCAACTGGGGAATCTAAAATGTCATGTTTAGTTTAAAAAAAAAATAAAACAATAAAAAAAAAAAAATGCACAGATAGATAGAGAGAGCGAGATAGATAGATAGATAGATAGATAGATAGATAGATAGATAGATAGATAGATAGATAGATAGATAGATAGATAGATAGATGTGCAACATGCAGCTGTGTAGACCCACTGTCGACTAGAGCCATCCAGTGGTGCTTTAAGGGAATTAAAAAACATGAAAACAATTAAACACTTTGGATTTGCCAATAAGTACTTATAAATGGTATCTGAAAATGAAGAGTACGTTTTTGTATTTTAATAACATACATCCCCATCTCATCTAGATTTTCTTGAAATTTCGTTTTTGCAGACTGAACAGAAATGTGATTGTTTTTTCAGTCTTTTATAATTACTGCATCTCCTCTCTCTTCAGCCATTTACTGTAGCGGATTGTATTACTCTAAACGTGTATTACATTTTATTTGAGTATTTAGGGGCCTAAATTTTATTTGGTGAAGTAGCCAGTAATTTTACTCAGGAGCAACGATAGGCTACTTCATCATATTACTCAAGTAAAAATAAAATGTGCAGTACAGTAAAACTACTTTTACTAAAGTAATTGTAGTTGAGTAAATGTAATGAGTTACTACCGACTTCTGGTTGTAGATTAAGACAAAATGTAGAAAGGTTCAGGGGTATGAATGCTTTTTAAACTAGAGAAACCCGAAAGGTCTTTCTGAAGCTCCTATTTATTTTTATTTTTCATTAATTATTATTTTTTTCTCTATATATATTTCAATTGACAGAATCTCGGTTAAATACGCAGGTAAAAATAAGACATGACAATGTTTAACGTTTAGTTCGTTCAAACCTGCCTGAACCGACGCCATTACTCTCAAATTACCATCATTTACTGTGACCAGACACGCTGACCCCGTAGCAACAAGCCGTTTCCATGGGAACGGTCCTCATACGGAAGCTCGCGTGGATAACAGAGGGAGGGAGGGAGTGAAACGCGACGCGGACGGGAGGCAGCGCTCGGAGGCCTGACGTGGAAGGTGTCAGGACTGGAGGAACGAACTCCTGAGCAGCAGAACCGGCGAAGGTCCAGTCGGTCTGTCGCTTCACGCCACTCGGCAGCATGAGTCTGGATAAAGCAAAGCTGTGCGACTCGCTGTTGACCTGGGTAAGTCTGAAGTTAGCGAGGTTTCCGAGCGAGGCTAACCTGCCCCGGGGGCTAACAGGTGACGTACGGCAGGTGTTCGGCAAATTCACCTAAATAAATTCCCGAGGTAAAACAGAACGTTCTGTTTTACTCTCTGTGATAACACACAAGCAGTAACTAGTTCTTGGAAATGGTGTTAGCTGCTCTTCAGTCGAGCTAACAAGCTATAAACAAATTGAGCAACATGGTCTTGGTGGTCTGCTTACCAAAGCAAAGTTAGCTGCTAAACAAACAACCCAGACGGCTTGACGTCAGCCTCCAACATGCTAACCTTCCTTTGAAGCTCAGAGAAAACCCACTTGTTCGGCTCTTCCCCAAAGAGTAAAGTGACACACTGAGCACAAGTTGGTATTAGTAGCAAGTCTGCAGTCCATCATGAGTGTTTTAAAGTCTTTTATTTAAGATGAATGTAAAGGAACTGGTCTGAGTCACTTTCATTAAGAACTACTGATTTGTTGAACCTCTGTTGCAGGATGAAGTTCTAATATAAAATTAGATATGTTTAAGCTTTATCAAGTCAAATTTTATTTGTATAGCACATTTCAGCAGCAAGGCATTTCAAAGTGCTTTACATCATAACAAACACAAAAAGAGTCAACAATCAAAACATGACATTAAGTCAAGTTCCATCATTAAATCTGTAATTGATTAAGTTTCAAATACAATTCTAAACAGGTGGGTTTTTAGTCGAGATTTAAAGGAACTCAGTGTTTCAGCTGTTTTACGGTTTTCTGCAAGTTTGTTCCAAATTTGTGGTGCATAGATGCTGAATGCTGCTTCTCCTCGTTTGGTTCTGGGGATGCAGAGCAGAGCAGCTTTAAAGAGAAATACGTTTGAGTATTTGGGGATTTGCGATTCATGCATCTTTGTGCTTTTGCAAACTGATCTGTTTTGTGTTTCTTTCTTTTTGTTATAAAGAAATCAAATGTGCCCAAAGATTAAAATACTTTCTTTTTTCTGGTGATTTCTGGCTGAAATTTGTTTCAAACTGTGTATTTGAAACAAAATATATAGTTTGATTTGGTTCACATTTTGTAGGAGCCAAATGACTTGGTAGTAATTTCAAAGCAGCTGGTGTGCAGCTGTATGGTTAAGTTTATATAAAGTGACTCATGTTAACATTTTTATGTTTTTATTCTCAGTTGCAGACATTTCAGGTCCCGTCATGTGATAACAAGCACGACCTAACGAGTGGAGTGGCCATTGCTCACGTACTCTACAGAATGTAAGCATTGCGTACTTATAGACTTTATGCTCTTCCGATTCGTGCAAAGGAAGGACTTTAAATCAAATGTTTTAAAAAAACAACTAATTTACAGTTCTGCTGAGAAGTTTACATCCTCTCTTTATCAGTATAAATGGAGGACTGTCTCTGAATGCTTCAACTTCCGCTCAAATCAAAAGCTAGATGATTGAAACTTGGATATAGTCAGGAGTTCACATATTCAGGTTCCCTGAAGATTTATGGAATAAGCTTTAATTAGGTTGGACCAGAAAACCAACCATTCTAAATGAGGTCTATTATTTCTCATAAAAGGTCAAATATCCAATCAGAATGTTGTTAATGACTATCATATGTGTATATTTGAAACATGTACATATAATATTGACCCAGTGTGGGATAGAATTTCTTTTGCATACATTTAGAATTGCATAATTATTCAAGCCTGGGTAAAAATTGGTTCTAATTAAGAGTTCGCTGATTTCTGGCTGATCACTGGTATTTTTAAAAGCCTGATTTTGATTTTAGCCGATACCAATTGTTTTTTTTTGGGGTGGGGGGTTGTCTCATTTTAACAGCAAAGTCATTAAGGGAGTTTTCACACCTAATAGTCCGGTAGATTAGGTTCCATTGGGAACCAAAGTTGCAACATTTGTTACATTTTCAGCTGGTGTGGTTCTCTTTCACTCTACATTGTGTCAAAGGAGCCAGACCTTTTGAAAAACCTGTTCCCCTCCTCACCTGCGGTGGCGCTGCTCCAGGATGTGATGCATAGCTCTCTGAAGAAGACACTGAGCACAAACTCCTTCTTCACGAAATGTAAACCAAAATGTAGTGGTGTCATATTTTAGTGATTGTAGGATTTCTCTTTTGTTGTTGGTAAAAGACAACGAGCCATTTCTCCCTCTGGAATTAGAATATTGCATTTGTTTTGGTTGTACTTACCCAGAATGCCCTGGGTAAGTACAATACATTATAGTCCACTTCCTGCTTTTGGATTGGTCTCCGTTTCGCTTGGTGTTCACGTATGCATTTGAATCAAGACCCCGGCTTGTAGGAAAAAGTTTTTTTTGGTCCGTGTCTGAGCAGCTTGCTTCAAAAATGTTCTAACATCACCTTGTTTTTCCACTTCAGGACACTTTGACTTTTTTTCTCCCCTTCTCATTATTCCCATGTCATGTAATTTAATGAGCATCTTTACTCGAATACTGCTGTGTTTAAAAGAACAAATGCTGTGTTACTGCTGCTGCTTCCTGTGGATTATGAAGTCCAGAGAGATGCATTGTGACTGCAGCTCTGTGTTCTCATTAACAGAGACCCCTCTTGGTTTAATGAGACGTGGCTTGGCAGGATCAAGGAGGAGAGCAAGGCCAACTGGCGCCTTAAAGTAACGTTTGAAGAGCAGCAGAACATCCCTTTTGTTTTTGTTGTCTTTGACTAAAACTTTTTAAAAAATCACAGTGCCAACTCCTGTTTGTTTTTCTAGGTCAGCAACTTGAAGAAGGTCCTGAAAAGCATGCTGGAGTATTACCATGATGTAAGACGGGGTTTTTATCGGTTCCTCTCAATAAATCAGAGTATCGTCAAAAGTTAATGTAGTTCAGTGATTTAATTCAAAACAGGAAGCTCATGTTGTTTATAATCATTCCAGACAAATTGATATTTGAAATGTTTATTTTTGGTTATGAGCACAGTAGCTGCATTACAAATGTGCTCAAAACTTTGTTGATATTCCGCTAATATTGAAAAAGAAATCACAATTTCGCATTTGTGGTGCTTTCGTTAAATTACAAACACAATTAAAATCACACATTAGTACATTTATTCACGCTTTAAAGGGGTAGTAGTGTTATGTGAAACCGACTTTTTTGAGCTTTACATGTTATATTGTTATACCCTCATCAAAAACATACTTGCAGTGTTGCTTTGATTCTTTCATGCATGTTTGAGGAATCCTTTAATCTCCATGGCAACCATTTAGCTGTGCAAAACTCTTTGGTGGACCTAGCCCCAGCTCCTTGGAACTTCATTTTCTAAGCTTCTGCCTCACCGAGCCCTGCTCAGCTCCTTCAGACTAGTCAGCAGCAATTAGCAAACACCTGGGGGAACTGCACATCTGCTGAGCTCGTTATAGGAGCTGCTTCTCAGTGCAATGTTGGTAAAAACGTGGTTGGGGTTAATAGAGGAGCCATGTTGTGATGACTTAACTGAAGGTGGAGTTTCTTAAAGAGACAGGCCCAATTTCAAGGCTTAAATTATAAAGTCAAATTTGTTTGACTTTGATATAGACAGCATTTTTATCATTATTGTTAGCTGCGAGCCATGTTTTCAAATTGAAATACTGCAAAAAAAAAAAAATCTTTTTGACAATGTTCTGATTCTTTGAGCTGCGCCCTTACTTCTCTAGTTCTGTTTGGTTTGTGGCTGTGCTTGGACATGTGACCTTTGACCTTCCCGTGTCGCGGCCAGGTGCTCGGTCAGCAGGTGTCCGACGAGCATTTACCAGATGTGAACCTCATAGGCGAGCTGGGAGACGTGACAGAGCTGGGCAAGCTGCTGCAGCTCGTGTTGGGCTGCGCCGTCAGCTGCGAAAAGAAACAAGGTAAAAATAAATAAATGAAATCCACGCATCAACCTGTGAGAAATGATCCACGAGATTATTTGAACTCTCAAACACATAAACAACGCTTTTTTTCCCCCCACTTCCCAGAATAAACTTTAAAACACTAAAGTTTGAACCGTCGGTTTAATGAACCTGAGCTGGTTTCATTTTAGGAAAGATTATTTGCGTTAATCTGCGTCTGGCTGCACATCGACAGTTTTGTTGTCATCATCTCCCAAACAGAGCAAATCCAGCAGATTATGACACTTGAGGAATCTGTCCAGCATGTTGTGATGACAGCCATTCAGGAGGTGAGTGAGCATCCCGACTTATCCTCTCCTTGCTCTCTCTCTTTTTGTTTTTTTATTAGTTTTTTGTTTTAATCCAGATGTTAGTCATGGGTGTAATTCATACGCATAAACATTTAGACTGAAATAATTCTCCCCCAAATCCTGCTTTATGCAGTTCTAAGAATAGATTTGGTGCTTTTGAGGGCCAACGCTGTAGGAGTTGATTAATATTGAGCTTAGGAAGATTGCCTTCAAATGAAAGATATTAATAAATCTGAGCAAACCTGCGTCTGCCAATGCGGTTCTTGTCAGTTTTTATCTGTCACTTGAGCTCATTTCCTGCTGCTTGGTTTCAGCTTTTGGCGAAGGAACCGTCATCTGAACCAGGAAGTCCAGAGACGTATGGAGACTTTGACTACCAGGTAAATATCACAAAGTCAGTACGGGAAAATTATGAAGCAGAGGATCGTCTGTATTTACAGTGTTGTATAAAGTACTCAAAAAATGTACTTAATTAAAAGTACAAATACACAGACAAAAATGTACTCTAGTAAAAGTA
>CAEFZX010007047.1:0-17217 GCA_903066825.1 Alfaro cultratus
GGGCGGGGCGCTCCGATTAGATCTGCAGGTGAGGCTGGCGAGTCTTCCAGTTTGAATTTGCGCCTAGGCTTCATTTTTGCAACATAAACTAATTGCAATATGGCCTAAAACCACCTCATCCTGGGACAGAAACTTTTTATCAAAAAAAAGAAAGTTTTTGAAATAGCAACGTTTAAGTACATTTACTTTCACAATCCAATTTGCACAATTATATTGTCATTATGGCTTCAATGTGACAGCATGTGAAAAAGTTCAAGGGTCAGTGATGTAAATACTTCTGCAAAGCAAACTTTCTTTAGTGCAAAGATGCATCTAAGGAAGATCAGACCGTTTGCCTTAGAGGGGAAACATTTCTGCCTGAGTTTACATGCAGTGACTAATGTGTTTTGAAACTTCTCAGTCCTCCAGCTTCCTGATTATTTCCCACTTCACATGACAGATTTTCCATGTGGCCTCTGACCACATAACACTGGGATCATCTGATCTTACATTTAAACTGAAAGAAGAGGCTGAAATTTCTGGCACGTCATGAGAAAATGACAGATGCGGCGTTTAAAAGCCAATTGCGTTCTCGCTTTGCCTTGAATTGCTCTCATAACGTTGCAGGTTTTGAGGCTGGGCCTATCACAGGAGCATGCACAACAAACCAGGAGCAGATGTGTGAGCAGCGAGCAGAGCAGCCCCACCCAGACTGAGCTGTCAGAGCTTCCTTTGTGTTTGTGCAGAGCCGTGACCCATGTGGCTCCGCAGACCCTCCACTTTTGCATGTATGAAACACAAACAGGAGCAACGAGACAGCGCTTCAGGTTTGGGATGCACCGATCCACTATTCTTACTTCAGATACCAATATAGGTTTGGTATCGGCCAATGATGAGCCGATACTGAAAAACAGCTAAAATTACTTAAAACGCTTCTTTTTAAAAACACAGACATGAACGTAGTGAATTACACATTTATCTGATAACGCTGCACTAGTAGAACACTTAAATATACCAACAGCTTCACAAGGTTGGTCAAACACACAAAAACAGTTTGTTCAGTCAGTGTAACTAGGAAAATAACATCAATGTAAAACAAAAAATAAAGGAACTGAAAATGACAAAAACAAGTTCACTACTTTGGTCAAAGATGTAAAAAAATAAACTGGATCAAATCTTTGGTCAAAGGGTTCAGAAAGTGTGATTAGGAATTCTAAAAACAATGTAAAATTATTAATAAAAAATGACGTCTCTCAGAGCACAAAGCATAGAATTAGACTGAATAGATCTGCCCTCATGGATCGGGAACACCGATACCCAACCTGGAATTATGTTCAATATCAGGATCAATACAGATGTTAATACTGGATCAGCAGATCGCTACTTCAGGTATCAGCGTCAATAAAAAAATCTTTTAACTTACTATGCTTTGAAACAGTAATCTCCATCTTCATTTTAATTCATTTTTCTGCATTAACAGGAACACAGGGCGTTCTGCTGGGGTGAGCAGAGGAAGTCACAGTGTGCGCGGGACGGGCGGCTCTATTTTTGCACATTGTGATGTTTATGACATCATCCGCTATGCTCTTGTGGTGACCATCAGTTTGGTTCCTAAAACTCAAGCTGTGTGGCCGTGTAAGTGGAGTGGTCTCTGGTTTCACTGTGGTCAGTTAACGTTCAGGCGTAACTCCTCACAGAGCTGCGCTCTCCAACCTCAGAGGTCTGAGAGAAGGCTGGACCAAACGGATCATTCTAGACAGATCATCTCCTTTTTCACTCCTCCTGAAACCTCTTTTATTCACCAGGTTTGTACAACAGTTTGATCTCCATGGAGAAATTAAAAAGATCTGGCAAATCAATGTTCAAGTAACTGATGCCTGTAGGCATGTGTGTGTGTGTGTGTGTGTGTGTGTGTGTGTGCGTGTGTGTGTGTGTCTGGGAGCTCGGTCAGCCAAGTTCAGCTCCACTAATCGGTTCTCTTTACCTGAACTAGAGTCAGAAAACAAACAGGGTGAATGAATGTGGTTACGGCCAAATGAAGCGGGTTCTAGCAGTCCAATGAAACCTGTTTCATTGGACTGCTTCAACTTGGCCAGTGATAAATGGAGGCTTAGAGACTTGGACAAGTTTTTTCCCTCTGAACTGTAGAAACACGAAGAGCCACACGTGATGAGCAGCTGAGCAGAGAGTGAGCCAGAAAAAACACAGCTAAGCTAAATGTTTCTAAAGCTCCTGAATTCTCTGAGGTATGATTGATTATCTTTATTCCACAGTGTGTCAATGTGCAGACACTGTGCAGACGTGGGCAAACCCAGGATAAATAAATGGCATTGTGCTGTGCAGATGCTGTTCTTTAGCAGGAACAAAGATCATAACCATGCATTTTCAATGATCCAGTTAATGTCCAGACCTAGAAGCAATTTCAAATCTGTGGTGAGATAAAGACACTGGCCATCCAATCTGATAGAAATTAAGACATTTGACAAAGAAGAATGAGCAATAATTTCAGCCTATAGGTAAACAGAGCAGGTAGAGACCTAAAAGATTGCAGCTCTAACTACAGGAAAAGGTGTCACTGACTCCTGGAGGCTAAATATAAATGATTTCCAGACTTTTCTGATTTCCATTTATCGTGTCATTCTCCTTCTACTTCATAAAGCACATTATGTTCTCACAATCACTGAAAATTCCACCTAAATATGAAGGATAAGGTTTGATGTTCTGCTTTAAAGCCCAGCAATAGTAAAAAACTGAGTGTGTATTCACACCGGCCCTGTCTGTTTTGTTTTAATGGAACTCCAGTCCGTTTGCCGGGAAAATCTGGTCCATTTGGTGAAGTGTAAACGCTCAAACAAACCTTGATGAGCAACAAGAAAGTGAACTTTGGTCCACCTACAAACCTCAGTCCATGGTTTTTAAAACATTTAGAAATCATGGAGTCAATATATGCAACAGAAGATCTGAGAGCAACGCAGCAGACTGAGCACTGCAAGTCCTCTGAACGTCAAGGAACCGTTTTGACCTGTGCCACCATTCTACCAGCAGTGAGAACAGATAATCCATTCATTATGTTGGAATAGTAATGTGTATGGTGGGCCACCAGACGGACATAATCACCCTACCTTCTGCTCTACACGTTGCTCTGTCTGGTAGTTGAGGATGGGACTGAGGCCGTGTTGATCCGCCGCCACCCGACCATCCAGACTGAAGTTCAGGCTGATGTCGATGGGAGAGAGTTTATCCCGAAACTCGTCCTCGGCCTGCGGCAGAAACAGACGCAGTGAAAAAACCAGTAGTTACAAGCTGGAGAAAGAGACGGCACGAAAACATGCAGAAAAAAAGAGATTGCAAACTGTAGTGGAAGTCAAATCACTGATAGGTTCACACCTGGGATTTTCCACTTTCAGAGGCCAGAGATGTAAAGACAGATTTCCAATGTGTATATGAATTGATTTGAGGCTGTGGACTCAACTAGGGCCTTCACCGTTCCTCTAATGATTGAAATACTTCAATTGTTAAAATTCAAGGCAAATTATCAGCCTAATTTAATCTTTGTTAAATTATGTTATTATGAGTTGTTGACCAACTAGCAGCATAACATCCAATTTTCAAGTTTGACCCGGGAGGATTTCACTGATTGATGACAATGCCCAGGTTTTTATCGTTTTTGGGGGAACCAATAGGAATCCTTAAAATGTATAGAATACAAAGCTGCTGTCTGGTTCAGAGCGAACAGCGTGAAAGACAGTAGACATCAGAGAGTAATTTTGTAAACTGGAGAAATGTAATTGTTAGGGATGAACAATTATGAAAATTTGGGCCAATTTTGGCAGTATTAATATCGGATATATTAATGCTGTTGCTATGGCACACGTACTGAGACATTTACATGCATCACAGGCAAACGTTAGTGACATTTAAAACCTCAGCAGAGTCCACACCTCCAGGAAACAATCATTAACAGCAGAGAGCTCTGAGACTGTGTACGACGCTGCTTCTTACCAAGCTACTCATTTTCATAACTTGGATGAACTTTATGTCACATTATATGATTTCTAATTTGTTCAAGCAATTCAGACAACTTTAAAGTAATGATAAGCAGCAAAGTCAGAAACTGAGGACTGACGATGTCTGACGCAGACTGAGACAGTGGTCTTCATGGTTAGCATTAGCATCTGCAAAACGTTTTATATGTTTGGCGGCTTGGCTTTAGCTTTCGCTAATTTCTTTGTGTTTAGCGGTTTGGCGTTAGCGTCGCCTCATGTTTTTATGTGTTTAGCTGTTTATCATTAGCATAGCAAAGGTTCTTGTTTAGCCCATTCGTAGTTAGTGAACTTGACTTTTGGTTAGCTGTGTCCACCATTGGCAATAACTACTGCCAATTTTAGTGCAGAAATTAATTTTCCACGACAACCATGATGGCCATCTTAAAAAAATCCATTAATTATTAGTAAATCTGATTTCTACGGGTCCAGCTATGTGTGATTTGATACTGATAGTATTCACCTGTGATAAATATTGGCAACTTTAGTGCAGAAGTGAATTTTGCTTCATGACCATGAAGGCCATGATGAAAAATAGTCGCCATCTTTAATTTTTCAGTGATTTTTTTTTCTAAAAAAGCAAGCTCCTGGGAACATTTGTGCCAAGTTAAGTGCCTTTAACTACATGTGAAACATTTCGCTGTAATATTCAGTTATCTGCTGCACTATTTCTATGTCATCAGCTCGGCTTTTTTCACAATGGCCAACGTTAAGATCCCAGGTCTGTGTGATCAGATCAGATGTCAGCCTTGCTGTCCTGCTTTGGACTCCAGATATGTTCAGTCACTGTGGTGAGATTTTACAAATGAGGGGACTGAACTAGTGACTCGTGACTCCAACCCGTAGCCAGTCAGGGACACACAGTTTTCTGATGTTGCATTTTCAGCCTGACTCCACAAAGAAGGTTCTAAAAAAGGCTTTGGTACCAGGTAACCATTATTAGTGTGAAACTATTATACTTGAGTCCAGCTTCACTGTGTAGGTACTAGAAGAAAAGGGTCATTGGCTCACTAAACAAATACTTTGCTTATTGCTATTGCTGTTTTCTGAGGGGAACACAGTTTAAAGACTCACCCGCAGGTAGATTTTGATTTCATCACAGAACCTTTGACCATTTGTGAGGTTTAGGGTCTTCAGCAGGGTGGGCTGCTGGCTCTCCAGGAACAACGCCCTCCTCACAGACTCCTTCTGCTTCTGCTTTGCTCTGTCTAGCTGCACTTCCACCAGGAAGCCTTCGAAGTCCACACAGTGGTGGAAACACGCATAGAAAAAAAAAAAAAAGACCATCAACTAATTGCTTTTGGAATGTCAATGTATGCATAGCCACAGATAAACACTATGACTGAATGCAAACACACATGCAAGAGAAATCCTCTTTTCTCTTCTGTGCTTCACACACCACATAAAAAATGCAGCAGACAGCAGAGACAATACAGAAAGTCATACTTTAAATAAACACACACACACTTCTCTAAACCGTACCCTGTATTTACACAATTGCTCTTTCATCTTGATCCTAACTGCCAAATTGATCGCAGAGAGGTCCAGCATACTTGTGGCTGCACAACAAAAGCAAGGTAATGGGGACCATGTGTGTGTGTGTGTGTGTGTGTGTGTGTGTGTGGGTGTGCGTGTGTGTGTGTGTGTGCCACTGTGTAGGCGTGAACATGTCTTACCTAAATGAGAGGGGAGGTGCTTCCCATAGGCCTCCAGACAGAACCTGGTGCTCACACTGCAGGTAGAACACAGACCAAGAAGAAAAGCTACTGCTGTTCATTCATTATCCATTATTTAGTCGCTGTTCAAGCACAAAGTTACAGTAATCTACAGTAACTGTTCAGGCTGATGATCCTCCTTGACATGAATATGTGGATAATGTCGTCGGATGTGGTTTTGGGGAGGTGAAACCGAGCTGAGAAATATATTTACAGGGGTGTGAAAAAGTGTTTTTTTCCATCCTGATTTCCTTTTTTTTAAATGTCTGTCAGACCTCAGTGTTTCAGAACATCACTCTAAATATTAGTCAAAGGCAACACAAGTAAACAGAAAATACATTCACCGACTCCAGGCTCAGGCATGAGTACTGCCACACCTGCT
The DNA here is from genome assembly GCA_903066825.1 of Alfaro cultratus. Taxonomy (NCBI): domain Eukaryota; kingdom Metazoa; phylum Chordata; class Actinopteri; order Cyprinodontiformes; family Poeciliidae; genus Alfaro; species Alfaro cultratus. The sequence continues at coordinate 6,120 of CAEFZX010007047.1, forward strand.
TGTAATCAAGACATCAACAGGATGGGCAGAGCTGTCTTACAACCGGAAGGTTGCAGGTTTGATTCTAGCTTTGAAAACATTCAACCTCAGTCTGAAACCAACAGTGATCCAAAAACACACCATCTCTGAATATGTGAAGAAAACCTAAATGCAGACTTTGGAATGGCCTAGTCAAAGTCCTGACTTGAATCCTACTGGTTCTGTGGCATGAACTTAAGAAATGCAGTTCCCTTCTGTGAAGATGTGAGGCCAAAATTGCAGTTGTTGCTGCTACTGGAGGCCCGACTCGTTGTTAGCTCTGAGGGGGATGCAGCTTTTTCCTCCCTTAATAATAAACAACCAGATTTACAATCTGCATTTTGTGTCATCTTGTTTTGTCTTTGACCAATATTTAAATTGGCTTGATGTTGTGAAACACTGATGTGTGGCAGAAGTGCAAAAAAAAAGGAAATCAGGAACGAGGCAAACATTATGTTACACCCCGGTTCACAGAAGTTTTTAATTCAACCATGATCTGGATTTCTTTTTATCTAGACTGACCAAAGCTTCAGAAAAACTCTTATCTTAATGTTGTCATGTGTGTCAGAAGTGGAAAATAGTCCAGATTGATGCTAATTCACAAGCTGGTTTCTGTGGTTCCGACTGACAGCAGCAGGTTGGAACAAGAACTAATAGACCTGCAGAGGAAACAGCCAGCGAGTGTCAGGAAAACAACCTGTCTTTTTTTTACTTCTATCTATCTGCCTATCTTTCTTTCCTTTTTTTCTTTCTTTTTTTGTTTCATCAGAGTGATTCTAAAGTCGATTTGCTGATGTGCTTTAGGTCATTATTCTGGCAGCTCTAGACTCGAACTACACCAGACAGAGTTGGGTTCACGGCAGATCTAAGAGGATGAACACCTTCCAAAAAGTTCCACTTTGACTCATCGGTTCACAGAACAAGTTTTAAAAAGTCCTAAAACATGAATCTTTGATGTTCTCTCGAGTCACTCGTGGTTTTGGTCTTCCCATATGGAAGCCATTTTTGCCCAGTCTCTTTCTTATTGTTGAGTCATGAACTTTGACCCTAACTGAGGCGAACGTATATAGTTTGAGTTTTGGTCATACAGTATCACTTGAAAATATCATCCTAAGAGCAGGTGTTAAACATATTTTTTACTAAACCCACGTTTCTGTTTTACAAATGCTTTTCTTATTAGTCTGATGCAATATACTAATTTAGTATTTTTTATAAGCTGTAAGTGGAAAATCTGCATAATTAAAATACGTGAAAACCTTCAAACATCCATCTGTGTTTAGGGTGTGAATACTTTTTCACAACTCTGAATGGAATAATAAAGTAGAGGAGTAAAGTCATATTGTTGACCAGAATGGGATTCAAAAATCAATAATCCATATTAAGCTCCTAACTACACAACTTTTTTTCTGCTTTCTTCCAGCTGTTCTGCCTTTTTTCTTCCTCACATCCTTCTTGTTGCCAAAGCAACAAAAAAATAACAAGAAGAACTAAAACAGTACTTCCTTGTATTCGTTTAAAGAGGCTGAGATTCAGACGCTTGCCAATTTGGCAGATGCCACACACCAAATCTAAAACTGTTCCACACTTATGGCCAAGTGGAAACTGTGGAAAGAGACTGAAAGCAGAACAATTTCTCCTACTCTGAACAACAATAAAAAAAAAACATCTATGTGTTGGACAAAAACTAGATAAAATGGAACTAGGTGGCGTCCATACCAGGAAACGGAGACGTTTCTCTCTTCTGTGATGAGCGAACAGGTCTTCTCCTCCTGGTTGAACATGGCCGGCTGCACGGTGAGAGAAGCACCGGCTCTCACTATCGGCCGCGCTCTGATGGGAAACACACAGCACGACTGAATGGCAAAGAAAATGTATGTAATCAAACATAAAAATGTAAAAAATACGTTACGCTACAACTCAGCATCTGAGAATCTTTCTTGTAATACTATGTTTTTGTTGTTTTTGTAATTTCTTTGTAATTTATTAAATATCACATTACAAAATACATTGTACACTACATTAGCAAAAAAAAAAAAAGATGCATAAAGTACGTGTGTGTTTGTAGTTTTCCATAGTCAGTAAACATATGGAAGGTTTTTCAGCACTTTTTCACAAAAGAATAAAAGGAAAGTTCAGTCTCATTTTGCACAAGCAGTCACTGCTTTGTGTTGGGTCCATTACATTAAATCCTAAAATTCATTCAAGTTTATTAAAACCTGACAAAATATGAAACAGTTCACAGGGTGTGCATACTTTTTGTCTGACACTCACTGTAAATATGCAAAGTGAGGAATCATACCTGTACAGGACGGCCTTATCAAGGCCAAAAGCACCAACAATCAGATCTGCAAAAAGCAAAATGAAGACATCAAAGAAGAGGCTTCATAGGTAAAAGTTGCATAAATGACGAATCCCGCTACCTCGTACCTGGGTAGCCGTTCTGATCAATGTCCATGTCGCCTCGCAGAGCAAAGCCGAAGCTGGCAGGGAAAGAGCTGGAAGCCCATTGGCCAGAAAGAACCTGAGTGGGCGTGTCCTTCAGTCCTCCAGCGTGACCGTTATGGATGAAGACCACGCCCTGCTGGTGGTCTCCGCCGTACGGACAGCCGACGGCCATGTCTGATTTCAGACAGCAACAGAACAGCATCAAAGCTCTCCATTTATGTTTCTACTGGAATGTTGCCAGGCAACATGATGTGGTTGTAAGTGTGAACAGGCAGCAAAAATAAACAGATTCTCAGACGATATCAGGAGATACTGACTTTTCCCTAGTGGGATCTATTGTTTTTGACCTTTCACCTTTTCTGGGTCACACTCATTCAGGCAAAACATTCTGATTTCTCATCTCTACTAACTTCAAGTTTGATTGAAGAATATTGATTTCTATCTCTCTTCTTCTATATCTTGAACTTCCACATATTTTGGGGATTTTATGTGAGAGACACAAGGTGAATACTCATCAGCGGTGGTCACACTTCTGCCAATCTGCTAATAGCGTAGCAAAAAATGGCCCAAGTCTTTTCTAAAGAAGTAGGTCTATGTAAAAGTGACAAGATAAACAACTTATGACCAAAACCCCACAATTTTGCACATAGTTGTGGCGAGAAGCCACAGGCAAATATTTAGATATTGTATCATGGAAGTCAGAACTTCATTAGGTAAAAGGTGCAGGTGTACCGTTGAAGCCATCCTGGTTGAGGTCACCCAGAGGAGCCAGAGAGGTGCCAAACCGACCGAAGACCTGTGAGCCCAGCAGATGGCTCTGAGCAGGCTCCAGACCCAGAGGGCCCCTCTGGAGGTAAACGTACACCTTCCCCCGCTCCTCCAGACGCCCGTTGAACCCCGGGTGCATGAATGTCGGAGCTCCAACAACCAGATCATCCAATCTGTTAACAGTGTGGAAAAGACAGAATTCTTAATAATGAAGACAGAGAGATGGAGGCATTAGAAAAGAGAGAGTATAAAAGCACTTTGAACAGTGTTTTAAGGAACCAAAGAAGCTCCAGGATTTCTGAAAAACAGAACTGAAACATTGACTCTTTTCATGTGACGTCTCGCTTCAGAAAGCCAATGTGCCATGGCGGACATCAGAAAAACAAATGAGTGCAGGGTTGGCTATTTGACGAAGACAGAGGATGGTGACGGACACCAGCCAATAGTTGGAAGAACTGGCAAAGCTCTGTGTATTTGTGTGTTTGCAGCGAACACTTAACGTTTGTATACTTCATACGTAAGTAAAGTTACTAAGTTGCTATTACGTATTGCATTTTTGCCAAGGTATGTGTTTAATCATTAGTAGCCATGAGGAAAATGGCCGACCATCATGTAGCCTAGCATGCACACAAAAACCAGGGAGTATCTAGACTTTTCTACACATTTACGTCTGCTCTGATGTAAGGAGAAACACTGTTTGTGCCATCAGTTCAAACAAAGTTGACAATTTTAGCTAATCAACAAACACTCAGGAGGGAGAAGGTCTGCATTCATAAGCTACTATTTCCAACTTTTGTAAATACTGTTAAGCTCATGAGCCCCAAGTAGGTGAGCTACTTCCACAGACAAATTTAACTTCACTGCAAAACACAAAATCTTACTAAGTGTATTTTTTCTAGTTTTTAGAGTAAATATATTACTACCTGTGAAATAAGAGAAAACCAACTCAAAAGTAACATTTTAGCAAGATATAGAAGCTTTTTTAAAGTCAATAGATCCTTAATATTGATGAAAAAGTTCTAGTCATTGGCAGATTATTTCACTAAAAACATGGGCAAAATATATTGTTATAAGAATCATTGTGTGCAATACTTTTTCATCAATATTGAGGAATTATTCACTTAAAACTAGCTCTTTTAGTTTTAAAGCATAGACTTCTGGACCAGAAGTCTATGCTTTAAATGTTAATGTTAATTTTGTCTTATTTCAAGATTATTACTAAGATTTATGTACTATAAACTAGACCAAAAGCTACTTGGTATGATTTTGAATTTTTTCAGTGTTGACTTGAACAAGTGGAAGCCATGGCATCCATCCTGGCGCCTCAACAGGGTCAACTGAGATGGTTACAAAAGGTCAACAGAAGGAAGGAAAGTTTCTATAAGTCTACTCTTCATCTGCATGAGAAGTGTTGAAAACTCCCTCAGTGGACAGCTGCTCCAGTGAAATCCCCACACACACATTTATCTTCTGTTTTAGCTTATTCTCCCTCTGGTCTTATTTCAACCATTTTACATGCCACTATTTGGTGCCACCATGTGTGTCACTGCGCCTCCCTTCACTTACCCGTCGTTGTTGATGTCAGTAGCTGCCACTGCGTAGCCGAAGTAAGACCCCATCTGGAATACATTTCAACCAGGGCCGAGTTAGCCTGTAATCACACCACGGTGCACAGATCTCTCTCTTTTCTTTCATTTTCTCCTGCCTGTCCCTTTTATCTCCACTACCACTCCACAAGATTTGCTCCAAATCTCTCAATACCACAATCCCCTGGAGTCTTTAAACTCCCTTTTCATGGAAGCTCAGCATTTGAGCTCCTGCATGATTGAAGTAACACAAAGAGTTGGAGAACTGGGAGATTAAAACTGTTTCTGGACGACAGAACTGGTCTGTGGTTTACTTTTTTGGGGGATTAAATTCAAACAAATAAATCATGTAAATTGTGTTATCTTGAATATCGTCACCTTCCTAAAATAATTGCACAAGTCATTTACTTGCTGTTTTGTTTTTTGTTTTGTTTTTCCCAAAATCACTTTTGCTAAAAAATGGTTTATGCCATTATTTTAAGAAGCTACAGAATGATTTACTGAAATGTTGAATCCCGTTGTAAGAGAATCAAAATATAATATTTCGCCGTATTCACATAGAAAACAGCCAAACTGAAGCCGGATCAGAGCTACAACACTTGAAGAGTTCAAACGTTTTCAGAGGTTTTCCAGAGATTTCTTTTAATGTTAGGGACATTTGAGTAGAAAACATTTACCTTGGCAACACTTTCATAGTTTTCAAATGTTACCTGTTTCACAAATCAAAACAACAACATAACCACATAACCTGAAGTGGACGTCCAAATTAGCTCTGAGGTGAAGTGCTTTCTACTACTTTTTTAGCATCCAGACAAATATCTTACATGCGCTTTATTTCAGAACATAAACCACTGAAAATGATCATAGCAGGATAAAATACAAGTTCTGAAAAGCGATTGTTTGCACCGCATTTTATTTAGGGGTAAAGTAGTAAATGGGGTAAAAAGAAATGCACGCTGCAGTTTAATGGTTTCATTTTTAGGACATTTCTAAATTTCACAATAATGCTCTACTTTGTGGTGAACCACCACATAAAATTCCAATGCGATTGCATTAAAGTTTGAGATCATACACGTGAAAAAGTTCAGGGAGTAAAAATATATTTTCAAGGCACCACTGTGTTGTACAAAGTCATCTTATAAATAACGGTGATGCTAAGCCTGTCACAATAAGCCATAAATCAATCAATCACATGACAAATTAAAATAGGCTCAATAATCTCTATTTCCATGCTTGCTGGGTTTCCTGTTTACAAAAGTCCTATTTGGCAGTTTTGTCTATTTTTCCAGTGTGAAGTGTTATTTAGTAATTATATTGTATTGATTTTGAGAGAGAGTATTTGTATTATTATAATAATAATGGCATAATTATTTTTGCCATTATATGCTAATATCGTCATGTTCCTAAAATAATGGGCTATGTAATTTTTTGCCAAAATGATTTTTTTCTTTTTTCCTAAATCACCTTTTGCCAAAAAATGACTTGAGCCAAAATCATTTCCAGAACAATATATTGGTCAAGCAAAACGTGTTAAATACAGGCCTATAGGCGATGCTATCAAAGAGAATTTAAAGCGGTCTATTAAAAACTGGTAAAGCACATATGACTTCAACATGTAACCCAAAAACCACCTAAAGCAGAAGGTCAGTGGTAGGAAGTTTCCCTTACTAAAGCAGAATGAATCTGAGTATGAATGGGGAACTTTGTGTTTCTGCTAAATTAAGCCAGTGACATTTCAGTCACTGAAATTATTCATCATCCCTGAGTGTATTTTCAGAATGTGGTTTAACATCCAAACCCACCTCCATCGTGAAACCAGCACTGTATTCTGTTTCTGGTTTTGGTTTAAGGCTTTTTAGGAACTTCCAGCAGTGCTCACTGTAACCTTTGACCCCTCTAAGGGGTCAAGCTCTGGAAACACATACCTGTTCACCCGTCAGGTTCAGCACAGACTTCAGGTCCTTCCCACTTAAAATGGACACCTACAAAAAAACACAGATTGCTATTTTTATAAAGAAGAAAAAAAGCTATTTGACATCTTTAGACTTTTCTTAAGCTTCCATTTTAAAATGTATGGAACAATAATAAGAAACTCCTTACTAAACCATACAGCATGAGTCCTTTTGGAACTCCTGCGATGAAATCTGCAAACAGAAACAGAAAATCAGTCCTCGAGTTTCCAAATGCTCCCGTTTCCTGAAAAGACTTAATAATCCCCTTCCGTTTCAACACAAACATGTGTGTTGTTACTCCGGTTCTCTGTACTGTAAATATGACCCTCACCTTCCTCTGCGTCCCCACTGAACTCGCCGCTGGTCACAGAGTAACCTGCAGGAGAGGCGGAGTGGGAGGAGGACAGAGCAAGGCATCGGAGATTCATTACAGTGACTACAGGATTGCACAGTTTTACAATTCAATAATACATTTGCTTAATGGAAACACACCAGTATAAAAAGCCCCTCGTTTTTCAATTAATAGTTTTGTCAGTAGGATATGGTAAATTTTCAGCCGATTTGAAATTAGTTTATTTTGCAAAACTGCAATGGAAACACTATTTTCACATGACACGAGTCACATGATCAACAACCGGATGTTGCTGCTGGCACAAACCACGAAGAAGAAGATAGGAAGTAATTGGAGGAAGATGGTGCAGCGTGTTTTTTAATGATGTGTGAACAAACGTATTCTTATGATTTTAAATGTGTTTCCTAAACACCGACATTGTGAAATTGTGTCATTTTGACATTAGCGGGACATCGACAAAGTTTTACGCACATCGGTAATGGAAACACAGCTGATGTCATCGATGACAACACTTTGAATGACTTGAAGTTTTTGGTAAAGCACCTCTAATCGTGATCAACAGTTCAGTTTTAGATGTCCTACAGAAACATTCCTTCCTCTAGAAGCAAAAAGTTTCCAATTAGGGCTGAAACGGTTAATTGGAGTAATAGTGATAAATCGATTATTGAATTAATAGTCAACTAATTGATCAATAATTGGAGTATACAGACTCAAAAAGTGGCCATTTGCTTAAAGGAAAACATAGTCGGAGCAGGGAGTAAGGCAAAACTGTACAAAAAACTAACATTTTATATTTTAGATATTTTAGATTAAAAAAATACTTTGTAAATGTGTTGTACCCTGAACTCCTCAGATGGCAGTTTTAGCTTCAAATTCTGTCACAAAAATGATCTTAATTTTCACCTACTGCACTTCAATTAACTCATCAATTATTAATCAGTTAATCCAAAAGTCACCAGATCATCTCTGCACTGTACTGATAATAAGAAAAAAGGAATTGTTATTGTATTTTAGGTAATAAAATGTTCATTTTCTTATCTAGAAAAGAACTGAGTTGTTTATTTAATTTTTAAATGTATCTCTAATATTGTATAAAATAAGCTTATGTGGTAAAGTGAAAAATCTGCCAAAACAAAATTCCAATTAATTGTCAATTGTCAGAATAATCAATAGTTGCGCCAGAGTTGGTTTGGAAGCAGACCGTGGGTCTCGGCCCGGTTGCTTGGAGTGTGTGAACGCAGCCACAGCTTTCCTGCTGACAGACCTCTGACTTACTGAGTAGTAGGTGGTTACATTAATAAATGAAGGAAAAACATCTCTGAGTGCTTCCTGAAATCTGACCACCAGATTGTGACATGAAGTATGTCGAGGGACGTCATGAGTCACACATGCTGCTCATAGAACCAGCAGAAAGGACAAGCAGCAGGTTTTTAAAGAGCATTTTGGGAGAATTTTCTATTTGCAGAGTTGACGGTTTTTGGGCGATAAAACAAAAATGATATCCATCGTGATAGATCGATGTCATTAGAAAATACGTCTGATAAAAATGTGAGAATTCCATTGAACTCTGATCCAAAACATCAGCTCAACCTCTCATGGCTGGCTAAGAAAGGTTGGTGGCATCAGCTAACCTGCTCTTTGGCTAGCTAGCAACAATCTGTGTAGTACTGCTCTGCAGTAGCGGTTTCATGTTAAGCCAGACGTACTCTCCTTCTCTCCTCAGAGGTCGAATGTAGTCATGGATGGCCAACTCAAAGAGGACAGTTGTGTGATGGTTCTTAAGAAACAGGGCTAGGCCCCAACTAGCTTATCAAACTTGCTAGCATCCATTAGGATTGTGGGAAATGAAGGAATTTGTCACAAGAAATGTAGGCAATCGTTACGGTTGACTATGAAATCTCAACCGACAACACACACAGCAGGGCTGGACACCTGAGTATCCGGGGGCCTTCACTCAACAGGTTGTTGCTAGGTAATCAAAGTGTGAGTGAGATAACTGAGTCCAACAACCTTTGATACACTTAGAAAAGTTTGACCATATTCTACTTAAAAACAAACTATGGGAATAAAAGTCTTTTCTCTGCCTACATCCCCCAGAATGCTGTGCGGTTCTTTATTGGAGTTGGGTGAAATGATAGAATATTCTAACGGATGTATTATCAATTGATACTGTCTGAAGCTAAACTTCGTGTTGGAGCCTGATTTGGTTCAAAGGTGTTTTCTCACCCAGGTAGCTGTCGTCGTAGCTCCCCTGGACCTGCTGGGTCTGAATCTGTCCAGTGACCGACAGCAGGAAGTAGGAGGGGTAGTAGGCCTTAACGATCTCCTCTGTGGTGGCTGAAATCAGCTGACCTACAAAAGGTTCAATGACATTTGACTTTTTAGGTTGAAATCGATTTTCTGGAAGGTTTTCATGTTGCTTCACGCTCATCTCAGCTCACCTTGCCAGTAAAAGCTGCCAGGCCCTCCAAGAACAACCCTTCCATCCTGTAACACACACACACACACACACACAACAGTAGCAGAGCAGCTCCTCCTGAGGTCCAAAGTCTTCAAGAGTATTTATATTCTGCCTCGTAAAAACTTAATACACCTTCAAGTTTTCCACATTATTTTTATTAATACCTTCAGTGTATTTTATTGGGATTTTATGTGATAGACCAAAATATATGGGGGAGGGGCAGCAAATCAACAAGACATACTCAGCCTCTTTTATTCCACTTCTAAAAATGTTAATCCAATAGAAAAATTATTCATTTCATAAGGAACCAATCGTTCACTGGAGCATGCAGACCTAAAATAGCATCTCGAAGCTAAACATCTTGCAGCTAACGCTAATGTCAGCAGTCACGCAGTCAGCATTTCTATAGAAGCTCCATGAAAGATCAGAAGATCCTGAAACTCTGGAAAGATGAATGAATAGAATAACACTTTAACCTGAATACTAGAATAAAAATAATACATATCTTTGTTGCTGAGCTCATGAATCTGTTTATTCAATAATTTGCTTATTATGTTTATATATTTAGATATTTAGATTAAAATAAAATTCATTCATTAATTACAGACCCTGCAATTACCTCAATCAAAATTTTGCCACTGATTTATATGCATAAAACACCTGAAAATCTCTTATTATGTTTCTTCCACTTTAGTATAATACACTTCTTTCTGCTTGTCTATCACAATAAAATGATTTAAACCCTTTGACAGGCACTCTACATATATCACATGTCATTTTCAAACAGAGCAGAAACACTATTAAAACCATAAGTGAACAGCTGAGCACATAACTGTTGTACCTTGGTGAAGTCAGCACTGAATCCTCCCTGACAGTAACCCTGTCCAGCAGGGCCGTGTCTTTCTGCAGCGAGAAACACCAAAACATGGCCACAGCTGTTACTTTGTGTTGCAATGAAAAAGCTAAGAGTGGGTGCGGTTGTATATACGTATTATCAGTCCAGAAACCCGCCTGTTCTGCACGGAGCGAACTCCACAAAGGTTTTGAGAGCGTCAACAGAGAGGTAGCAGGTTCCTGTGATGTCAGAGAACGGCGTGTCGTGTTCCGTCCTCCAGTAATACCTGGGAGCGCAGGCCTGGACACAGCAGGAGCAGGACCAGGTTAATTATGAAGTAAAACAGAAACGTGAAAAAATAACAAATCTGGTATTGTTAACAAGAAGAGAATATCCAGAAATCCCAAATTAGCCAAATTTAAAGTTTGAAATAAGCCTACAAGAGACAAAAAGTTGTTGAATTCGTCACCTTTATTTCACCAAAAACCCCAAACTGGAACTAGGGAGGCAAACAAATTTTGTGGTTTATGAATAATAATTGATTAGATTAAAATTTGTTTGATTCAATGAAATAACTTCCACTTCAACCCTCTTTCAGTATATGAGTATATATATACTCCAATGCTGAAGGAGTATTGGCGTATACTGGAGGAGTAGAGTATACTCCACTCCTTTAATATA
>CAEFZX010007050.1:0-27626 GCA_903066825.1 Alfaro cultratus
TGTTAACATAACATATTAAGAGTTATTCAGATAACTATAGCATAAATAACATGCTAACAAGTTTACCAAACCATCCGTGCACACTACAGTGCAAGAGGTTTTGTGTGAAAATAACATGTGATATGATATAATAATGTGTTAATAATTTCACACATAAGTCGCTCCAGAGTATAAGTCGCACCCACGGCCAAACTATGAAAAAAACTGCGACTTATAGTCCGGAAAATACGGTAATATCTAAAATATCATACTAAAATTATGCCCACTCTCACAAGAATAAACTATGGAACATGTGAGAAAACCATTTTAAATAGGCTTATCTAGCCAGCTCCAGCTTAAAATCCATGTGGAAACATTCGGTTTGCCTCTATGCCTACACAGTGGCTGAACACTGATAAGGTTGGTCAGAGGCCATCATAAAAGTTATTATTTCTGACTTTTGTGAGCGAGCATGTTCATATTACCTTTCACCCACTGGATTAAAAGAACTGTATCTTCTTTCAAACAAGACCAGATTTTAAGTTGATCTAAAGGATCTATAACAGCAAGGTCCTATCTCAGACAAAATGTGAACACAGCAAGACCTTGACATTTCTCCACATCACATCCCTTGGCCTTCTCACATCTATCTTAGGCACAAGAAGGGCATGATTAGTCCTGTTGGATAATAGATGCACGCAATGGTAAAGGTCAGCAGTTGTCATTCTGTAATGCCTCAACCTTTATATTGGGGGATGGCTGAAAAGAGATTATGATTCATAAGAATCAATAATTACTCATTCTATATCATGTTCATGGAACGTGTTCTTGAAAAATTTAAACAAGTCAGCTTAGAGGTCAGAAACTATCTTAATGTCCTTTCAGTTATAATAAGGTTGTTGATTTTACTGTACAATGTTTAACGAAAAATAAAATGACTCCTTTAGGTTGTGTCAGAGGGAGGAATTTACTTTCTGGGTTAAAGCTTAATCTTAACTTGCATGTGAAAATATCGCTGTGATTTTTCACATGCAAGGAGTGTGATTATCTCTCAGGTAAAAAATAGAGGTGTGAAGACATTGAAAGCCATCATGATAATGGCTGTTTGCAGACTGAACAGCATAGTTAACAGAATTAAAATTAGCTATCATCCATTATTGTTCAGTAATTACCACCACAAGTACACTAAAGTGTTCTTTATTAAATGTTAAAATGATAACATATGAAAAATAAATGATGAAAAAAGAAAGAAAAAAAGCAAAAGAAGTAAGCTCCATGAATTTTGATTGTAAGATTGTGTATTCCTATAGAGTACTGTACAGAGAGAGTACTGGTCATATTAAGTTGAACAAGGTCACCACGAAGGAAAGGATTTTATTGGTAGTTATTTAATCAAAGTATAACTGTAATCAGGTGGCATGAATTAGTCACCAAAATAATTCTCAAGAAAAGCAAAAAAAAAAAAAAAAAAAGCACAGAAAACAGCAACAAAACAAAACAAAACAAAAAGAACATTTTTCCAATCAGCAGAATATCTCATGAAATAAATATTTCTGGTCTACCAACTGACATGATTTTTGTCATTTTCTTTATAATGTATTGACAAACTATGAATTATATGTAATTAGGCTTTTGCAAGAACATTGTGTGACTATTATTCCTTGTATAATAGTGTCTGAGCCCTCATCATGTTCAATTTACCTGGTAATCTTTAATTAGTAAGGCAAAGTTCACCCTGTAACATTTTGTGTTATTTCCACACTGAAAACAGGGACACAGAGTCACCAGTCAGTCTCACAGCAGCTGTCTGTATGGGTGCTGTTGCTCCGCAGTGTAATTAGTTGTTTACCTGATAATTAAATCTGTTTTATTTATCCTCGCACATAAACAAAATAAACCTCCTACAGGCCTTTCTGAATCATGGGAACATGTTCTGAACAGCTCTGTTGTCAAGCAGTCTACATGATGTACACTGAAGGTGGCAGTAACACCTTCTGCATGTTTTACCACCAAAACGTTACACTGAGGGCATTCTCATTTGCTTGCACTGAAGAAATTATTTGGGGTTTGGATTGGTTGTTGAAGAGTATTTATTTTGGCACAGGAACAAGGAAAACACCTGCTAGGTAAAATAAATAAATTAATTAAAAAAAACATTAAAAAAAAGTTCACAAATGTGCTGTTACTATATACACATTTGAACAACATGAATTTGCCAGTTATCAGTGTTAATTTCCCTCATTTGTGTGATTTATAAAGAATATTGCAGCCATTAGGAGCCCTGCATCTTACAAACTGTTGAAATTATATATATATATATATATATATATATATATATATATATATATATATATATATATACTCAATAACACAGATCCTAATTTTAACTCTGAGCTTTTCCTAATCCTGTATTAATATTTCCAAATACTTTAGGTTTCATGACAGAAAGTGGCTGAAATCCTAAAAGGAAAAAAGGGAACAACCTTCTTCTGTTCAGTCTTCCAGTTTTTTGATAAGTCTATGCAAAATCTGCAGACATGGATTGATTTTATTGATGTTGTTGCAGATGCAGTTTTAGAATTTTCGTTTCGTTCAGTGAGCTTTTCTCTGACTTCATATGAAGCACCTCAATGATACTGCAAATATCTAAAGTCTTTCATTCACACCGACACCTATTGTTATGTTGTCAGCATGATCTGGAACTGATAACATGGCGCATTCACTGATCAAAACAAAAATCATATATTTTGGACTCCAACTAGGCCATCATTTCTTAGAGCAAATCAGGCTGACAACGGTCTTTCTGTGCTGCCACATTTGCCCATCGGGTTTATTAATGTTAATTGCTGACTGACAAATAACTCACTTATATTACTCATTAACTACTTCAGAAAATGCAATGATCAATTTTCTGTTCACTGGTAATTTACCAACCTATAATAAATCATTACATTATTATGTGTTAGAAAACTGTCTACCATTCTGTCTAAATTTCTTCTACTGTAAGTGTTTGAGTTTTCAGTTCACACATTTATTATTAGATGACTGGAGATCTCATAACCTTTGTTTTCCTCCCACAGCTCAGATCAAATTTCAGCTATGACCTATCATCAAAAGGTTCAATTTTCTGACACTGCTGGTCAGTCAATATACTCACATGATATAGATGAGGGACTAAGGTCTTACGACTTAAGTCCCTTGAAAAAGGCATTTAAACCCTAAAAGTGTCTGTGCACAATAAATGATTGCGTTTTCCACTAGTATACCTCATCATATGTAATCACATATTACAGTGGAGTGTTGGTGTCTGAGGTGTGTATAGAAGTCATGTATTCTTCACTGCTGTATTCTTTTCATAAAGTAGATAGTGTCTGAGCAAGACAAAAGGCCTTGATTTTTGACAAAGCAACACAAGAAGCACCTCAACCACACTTAGCATCAAAATGTTTGCATTTGCATTTTCTGATTTACATTATTGGACAAACACTCCAATGTTACCCCCACAGCAAATAACAGCTAGATTGTTAACATTTAAAAAGCAGTCACTGAAAAATTTATGAGCAACAATGTATCACTTAGATGCGCCAAGCAACCAGGCAGAAAATCATATCAGTTCAGCAGTTCTGTGAATACATATGGGGTTGTTTGCTAAGCTGATAGCGCCTAGTTGTGCATGTTTTAAATGTGCATGTAGCTCACAGATGTACCTAAAATATCAGTGTCTAGATTGTGCCGAGGACTCATCAGAGCTAGTGATTCATCAGAAGCGGAAAACCTTTGCCACCCAGATGACACTGACTTTTGCCGTAATTGGCTGGAAATGGTACAGCAAAGGAGTTTGGAATTATTTGCCATGGTAACCATTGTCTTTGTTCTTTAGCTAATACTGTTGAACTCTTGGCAAGTTTTCGTTTCATTGCTTTCCCACTTTTTGGAATTAATTCAGTAGAGCAAGAACTCAATATCAAACTGTGTGTGTTAATACAAATTTTAATGCCGTGAGTAGCAGAACATTAAGAATGTTTTGTGTAGATGTTCATTCAGAAGTGCATTAATTAAAAAGACTGTGCTGCTTAATACAGATTTTACATATTATTTAAAGGAAGGAACATTGCATTTACTCAAGTAATAAATATTTTAGTGTTAAACAAAATTTTATTATCAAATTTTAAAAGAGGTATGAATAGCAATTATGTTATATTATACACTGAATATTAACTTGCATAAAGACTTAAGACCTTTTTCGCTTTGCTATGCAAAAAATCCATTTAGTCGTTTCTCCTGTCTGTATGCACTGCTCCACAATGCAAAAAGAAAGTCCTTTTTTTACTATCTGCAAATATATGTATAAATAAATTATTAAACACTTATATGACAGAAGGTAGGAGAGTGATCTTGAGAGAACAGAGCAATAAATATAAAGTACTCTGGCATCAAAACCTTGTCCAAAGCGATTTCAGACCTTGTGAATGTTTTCATATCAATATGCTAACCAGATGAAAGATACTTGTAAGAATAGACTCAGAAAAAACATCACTAGCTAGTTCAGAAGTGACCAAGCCAAAGCCTATACTGAACATCCTTTCATAAAATACCATGTATTCACCTTCATAGTCCTTGAACTTTCACAGTTTGTCACATTTCAACCAGAAAAATTCTGTGTATTTAGAGAATCTGATTTCATATAAATGCAACGCAGTACTTTGTAAAGTACAAGGAAAAAGGAAAACATCCATCAATGCACTCTTAATTCCCAGTTATCAATGCAGCAGGGTCTGGTGGCTATCTCCAGCAGTCACTGCATGAGAGGTGGGGTGGATCCGGGACAGGCTGCCAACTAATCACGGGGCAAAACAGAGACAAAGAACGAAAAGCAAGCATGGACACACTCAGAACCTCAGGGGCAAATTTAAACCAATTAATCTAAGAGTAATGTCTAGGATAGAGGGAGAAAGCTGTGGGAGGAGGTGTGCCATTCATTTGTTTACACCCCTGAGCCAACATTTTGTAAAACCACCTTTTGTTGCAGTTATAGCTGAAGGTTTTTTGGGGTATGTTACGAACAGCTCCAGTAGATCTTGAGACAGATGATTTTGACAAAATTTTTTGTGAGACAGCTCAAGTACAATCAGATCAGACGAAGAGTGTCTCTGAACATCGGTTATAAAGTGTGTTTGCAGAATCTAAAATAGATTTAGGACTGGGCTTTGAGTAAATAGATACAACACATAATGACACTTTCATCTGGTCTAGCTGTATGTTTAAGATCCAGAGGAAGGTGAACCGCTCCCCAGCCAATAGTCTTTTGCGGCCTCTAACAAGTTTTCTAAAGGTTTGATTTAAAAGCATAAACATTACAACACCTCCTCACCCTGTAAAGCTGGCTTGCTTGTATAAAGTCATCTGACACAAGCCTGTGAGTATCTTGCTTGAATAGTTTCCACCCAACTCTTTACACTGTCCTTTCAGAAAACATATTGGGATTCAAAAATGTGCCTTAATCTCACCTTGAAGTGTTTTATGAAAGAGACTTATGATTAATATATCCTCCTGTCGTCTTAGGTGGACAATAATGCCTTGGTAGGTTTGTAGTTGTGCCAAACTCTTTCCCTTTTGGTTAACCGATTGAAAAGCACTCAACACAATTTTCCAAGCTAGGCGTATTTGTTTTTAAGCCTAAATATTCTCAAGAACTGCTTGACTTCTGTGATGGGTTAAATGGTTTTATGATGTCGTTGGTCCTATAATGTTCTCCAGCAAACCTTTGAGGCAGTTGCATTTATAATTAAAATTCAATCATACAGTACATAGCTGGAATTTGTTTACAAATGATTTGACTTGTAATACGTATTGATTGCATGGAATGTTCTATTTAGGCATATCCAATTTATTGAGACAACTCCAAATCTATGCCGTTCCAATATCTTATTCTAACAATTTATATTTTCTCTTCCCCTTTATGTGCTACTTTGTGTTGCTATACAATTATGAAGTATACTAGCTCTTGTTGTTGTAACATGACAAAATATGAAAAAAAGTTCAAGTGTATTGTCAGGCCATGCAACTGTGATATTAGGTCAGAAATGTCATGTTTGAGCGTAAACAATGTCAGAAAATTTTTTGTTTTGCCTTTAAAATTACTAACATTTGTAAAAAAAAAAAAAATCTGTGATAAATGGTATCCTTTAAAATGTATTTCACCACCAGCAACCATGACAAAATGAAGCTTAAAAGTTGTAGAGGGTCATACCAAGATGATTGTACTCCTTATACAGGAACAAGAGGAGGCAAAGGCATAGAGGTTATACTGTTAACTGCTACACAATCCTTCATTCAAGAGAGAACTGCATCCTCTCCCTCATCTTCTCCTCTCCCTATCCAACCAAAAGTGTAGCTAACCTCTGGAGAGAAGACGGATGGCTCCTTCTGCTCCATTAATCTAATGACAATGCCCCATGACTAAGACCAGCTTAGCAGGCATTGCTCATCCCCACTGGCTTCTTTTTCACTTATCATGCCATCTTTCTATGAATGCAACAGGGGCAATGACAGCAAAGGAGGGAGAGACAGAAAATAAAGTGAGGCAGAGTGAAGACAAACAATGGCCGGATAATATTTAAATGGTGTCTATGGTTACCAAAGGATTTCCCGGGACATACTAATGCAGCATGTGATGAACAGAATTATTATTATTATTGTTATTTATTTTTTTTTCTCCGAAGAGTTTTTGCGGCACTAATGGCTCGTATTTTTTGACAGTAGGCAGACAGGAAGGAGGGCGAGGAGAGGGGGGAAGACATGCGGCAAGGGTCGCCGGGACCGGGAGTCGAGCCGGCGACGTCCGCGTCGAGGACTAAGGCCTCCAAGCGTGGGGCGTGCTAAACCCCTGCGCCACCACAGCACGCCCCAATGAACAGAATTTTAAAACCATTTGGAGATGAGCCCTGATCCCAAGACCGCATAAAATATATAGAGAATATATTGATCAAGGAATACAATGATGAACCCTGGTTATGCTGAAAAAAAAATGAAAAAAAAGGAAAGTGATGTTGAGATAGCTGAACCTGAATCAATGGTTTCTAAAGATATACACAGGTTTCGAGTTAAACATAAATGCTATATGTCTTTCCAAAACCAAGACAAAGAGGAATCGACATGAAGTCATAGTAATTTGGAATAAAATTAATATTTACAAAGCGATTCGAAACGTGGGAATAAGTATAATTTTATTTCAGTTATTAGGACACAGCAGGGATTTTAGGCATCCATGTAGGAGCCACAGATTGAGGAGCAAAAATCCCCTGTTGAGTTGCCAGCGGACCCAAAGGGACCACTTTGAATGGGCAATCAAGATGGGTATGTTCCTAATTAGTTGCAATTTAAGTGACTTATTTAAAGATGGGATAATCATTAGCAGATAATTACCGAGATGTTGAACAACATAATTTATGTTTTTGCTTGGCTTTTTGCTTTGGTAGATTTTGTTCTAAATTTGATTATTTGTGGATTTTGCTTTGGAGACACAAATGAGCATGCCAGCAGTCTAGACAGCACAAAAAAACATGCTTTCAGCCTTTTCAGTATGGCTGTTTTGGTAAGTGCTTGACAACGTGCTATATTACTACTTTTAACAAATGAAAGAAATTTAGTTGAATATGGAAGTGTGTCACAGCTATAGACACTCAATAAACTCACATAAATACAGACTATGGAAGAACAAGGTCCTGTTAGACCTCAGCACAACTTTTGACACTACTGTCCATTAAACATTACTAAAGTGACTGGAGAGTTAGATTAGTATTTGACTGGTTCAAATGCTATGTTAAGAACAGAAACTTCATTGTGTGAATAATTAATTTCTCATGGGAGTGGACAGAAGTCACATGTAGGGTACACAAAGGTCCAATTTTTCAGGCCTCTTCTAACTATAAACTCCCTCTTGCGCAGATTAAATAAAGTAATAAGATTAGCAGCCATAACTACAGAGATGATACATAACTCTACTTTACAACGTCACCAGGTAACTCCAAACACCTCTAGGCACTAAACAGGGGCGTTTAAGAAATCAATGTGTGGACGTGTCAGAACTTTCTACACCTGAACAGAAACAAAACTGAAATTATATTTGGATCTGAACAGGAACAATTAAGAGTCAGCAGGCCACTTCAGTTATTTCAGCTACAACCTAGAAATCAGGCCCAAAATGTGGGTGACACATCTGGAACGTCACAAACACAAAGACAATTACAAAGTCAGCCTACTATCGCCTGAATTACATTTCTATGATTAAAGGACTAATTTCCCAGAAGGATCTACAGAAACTCATTCGTACTTCAATCTTTAGTCACATTGATTCCTGTAACATTGTCTTCACAAGTCTGTCAAAAAAGTCATACAGTTGCAGCTGATCCAGAACACTGCTGCTTGCATATTCAACATACCTAAGATAATAGAGCACATCATCCTGGTTTTAAAGTCCTTACACTGACTCCATAGAACAAAGAATAGACTGGCTTTGAACTAAAATACATTAAAGATCTGCTGTTATTGTACCAGCCTTCCAGATCACTCACATTTTCTGGTTCTAATCTCTACATCCCAAGAATCAGAATTAAGCATGCAGAAGCAGAAGTTTTTATGCTCCACTAATCTGGAACAAACTGCCAGAAAACTGCAAAAGTGCTGAAACACTAAATTCCTTTAAATCAAGGCTAAAACCCCACCTCTTTAGAGTTGTCTTTCATTAAGAATGACTTGAACATTGATTAATATATTTGAAATATATTTGATGATAATTATTCTTCATTATTTTATTGATGACATTTGACAAAATATAATTCTTGTTGCTTGTTTCATAACTGGCTATTGTATTATGTTTTTATCATGTAAATCACTGAACAGCTCTGTTGCTGAAATATTATATGCAAATTTAGTTGACTCCTAGAAAAGTCAAGCTATATTTGTTTGTTTGACAATTTATTTTTTAGCTTCTATCATAGACACATAGATATGAGTTTTTAATGGACACTAAACCTAGCCTTTCACGTGTACATAAGTTTGGAAATGTCTCGTTAATGAGAAGCAGCTACTTGGACACCTGCTTTGGGGACACGCAGATGACTGGGTGAGGATGTGAAATCTGAAGCTATTCAGGAGAGCCAATCAACTGAAAAAGAATTAGGTAGCTATATCACTGTGGTTTCTATCGCTCTTCATCTAGGGTATGCCAACATGGAGTACAGATGTAGCATAAGACAAGGCTGTACCCTTGTTTTTGAACAAACCTCTTTGACTGCGTAATGACTATCTTTGTGGTGCCTCAGAATAAAATCTGAACTCCTCAAAACTTTAGCTTGTGCAACTACAAAATCTGAAATTACCATTCATTGGTCTTCAACATGATGTCATTTACATCATGGAAGGAGTTAGTGTTGTAACAACAGAGAAGAGGAAATGCTCAAAATGTGATACAAAAATGTAGTTGTTTAAAACATTTCCTAAAACTCAAAGGGATTTTACATAACTATTAACCATTTAATTTATTTTTATTTGTTTTTTTGCTGAAAAACGTCGCTAGTTTGAAGTCTTAATATACTGCATGGTCTTATGTTAAGAACACAAATCTACACAGAATTAGTAAATCTGGGCTACATAAAGGTTCTCCACAGGTCATGTCATGATGTTGTCTTTCACAAAATAGAGTCCTTAATGTTCTCTCAGTTCCATTGTATATCAGTCCTTTGCTGCTACTGTATCATGCAGTGAATGTGAGAACATTTACATAATTACTGCTTTCCTGACACAATGAATGCACACAACTGCAATCTAGCTTCACAGCCAAGACTTGTGAACAGTCAGTGAATGCTTTCTGCACCAAACAATAAAATCATGGCTCCTTATGTTACAGTTCAGTTACGATGCCACTTGAACTGTAATCCGTGCTTCAGATGACAGTGATGTCCGTTCATTTCAGCCCTGAGTGCTGTGTAGTAGAAACATCCCCGTCCCACTGACACCTCTGGGAATGTTGCTGCTCTGTGGTGTATGTATTGCGTGCTGATGCCCAGAAGAAGCACAGACTGTGTGTATATTACCCTAGTGTCGAATGGAAGAGATGTCTGCTTCACTCAAACCTCTGGGGAAATAGCGACCAGAAGTTGGCTGTCAAACAGCGGAGCCCATTGCCTAGAATAGCACAGGGTCAGCTTGGAAAATAGGCCTCCTACACAACATGAGCACACATGACTTTCCATGCTAAATGAGTGACATACAAGTCAAGATAACCACCAACCACTCCAAGTCACATTAAGAGTTAACGTAATAGATGTATTTGGGATCGCCTCAGCTCATAAACACATTATAATGCTTGATGTTATTGACTGATGCCTTCCACGATGAAATAAATTGAAAGACATTACCTTTTAATAATACAGAGACCAAATTATTACTGCTACAAAAATTTATTATGACAAAGAAAAGATTTCAACAAAACAGATAGTTATGCAGCAAATGCCCCACCTTTGATCCTCTTTAGCTATAAAAACACAGTTTTTCCTATTATAGTTTTGGAGTACAAAATGACATAACCCTAATGAACTATTTGATTGAATGCCCTCTGCCTTGTAATCAAAGGGAATGGTTGTTGCCATGGTAACAGAGAAAGCAGGGACCAGTACAGTTTGTCATTACTGACTGAACAAAAACCAATATAAAACATTATTTGCCACCCAGAAAGACTGCCAAGGATTAAAACCTTTCACATTGCTGTGTAATGTCTTACTGTAAAAACATCAACTATCTTTTTAAAAGCTACTGCAATGTGCCACATGTTTTTCACAGTCATTTGCAGGAACACTGATTTCATGCATCTGGTGTTCAAATTAAAAATCATCCACAAAAAAAAAGACAACACTTTTCTACAAAATGGAACAACATTTCTAACTCTCTTCTTTAAAAGTATTAAAAAGGCAACAACCAATGCATGTTATTTTGGCCATGATGTGCTTATCTTAACAGGAAAATGGTAAAAGGTTTATTGAAAACACTTGGCTAGAAAAAATGCAACAAGTTGTGCAGTGGAAGCTCTCCTGTCTTATGGTTATTAAATCTATACTCTTTTGTACCCCATGTTAGGGATGGGCATTGTTTATCAAAACTTTAAATTGTCAAATCAGCATACTATACCAATCAGTTCAAAAGAAAACCATTTGTTTATTGTCCTCTTTGTTGCCACCTGACTATGATGCACTTTTGCTAGCAAAAAGCTCCGGTTACAAAAGCCTCCTGGTTTAGCACCTCTGTTGTAATGGTTTTCTGCTCCTAGAAGTAATGCATCCGCTGAAGAATACTCTTGCACATAGGTTTGGACTAGTTTTCAAACTGACAAAGGAGTTTTTTTCTGCTTTGTTTCTGAAAGGCAGATGATTAAGACAGCTTCTCACACTGAAAAAGTTATACAAGTTTACAACAAAATGTTGAAATGAATTATTTTGCTGAACAGTCTTAAAAAAGGCACAGTAGATGTGTGTGTGTGTGTGTGTGTGTGTGTGTGTGTGTGGGTGTGTGTGTGTGTGTGTGTGGGGGGGTGTGGGTGTGTGTGTGTGTGTGTGTGTATGTGTGCACACGCACACTCTTCAGTGTCAGTGACATGACTTTAGAAAATCATCTATTGGCTAATTGTTCATTAATGACTGTGCTGCTTTTTCAAAACTAATTGCAGTATATAAAATAATGTAAGATTTGTCTTCATTAAAACTGACCAAGTATTGTCTTTTCTCTCACTCTGTATAACTCTCAAATATGACCTATTCCTCCAATTTAGTAATCTCAACAATTACCTAAACATGTAGCTGAAATACTCTTTTAATGTTTGCAGGGTTTCCCCCAGTATATTATAGGCCTGGCGGCCCGCCATGCTTTATGAGCCCCAACGCCAGGATAAGCCTTTCTTGTTTATGTTTTTAGGAAAATAACAATAAATAAAAAATCTCTATTTTTTTTTTTAAAGCCGGATTGCAAGCGTCTATGTTGCTCTGAGCATTTCACTGGCGGAGCAGATTTATTCCTAAAAAATATGTTTATAGAAGATAGGTTTATGTTTTATGCATTTAAAGCCGGACCAATCACACCGCTGGTGCCTCTGCGTTGCCTCGCTCGCTACAGCACCTGGATGTCTTAAGTTTACCGCAACGCAGATTCCAGGTGCCTCCTTTGACTCAAACTGGACACAGGCTGACCTGTTGGATATTTACATCAACTCCTGTGAGGAATTATGTTTCTTTCCAGAGTTTTGATCAAGGTAGGAGTTTAAACCCCACCGCATTAGCTCTGGTTGCGCAGCTCAACGTGAACCGCAGGAATAACTTGTAGTCGCGCTTTCAGAGGTGCGTTGAGCGAGTGGTGAGAATGATTTATATTTGTGGACAAATAATTTTGTTTTCTGCCTGACCAATCAAGCTTGACCAACTTGTTTTAAGATTCACTTCCATAACTACTTATGTTCACCATAGCTTTTTTCTGTTTTGATCTTTTAATACTTTTTAATAAGTAAATCTTTGTCTTTATAAACCAGAGATAGATAAAAAAAAACAATACAGATTACTTTTTGAACTCTTGACCATTCAGTACAAAAAGAGAAACAATGAATGCACTGAACATGTATCCAAGGAGAGGCAACCTTGGTGAAAACGCTGAGATTTCCCTCAAATTGCTTTTTAATGAGTTCTTCTCTAAGTTGCAAAAGTTGCTTTTAGATTTCATTTGAATTACTTTTTGCATCCGTCATGCAGCAGTCAGTTTCTTGAGAAAGATTTTTGATTGGATGAAAGGGTTTCTTTTTGTAACCTTGTGGAATAAAACTTGAGATAGCCTTGCACCTACAAACATATTTTGCCTGAGCCACTAGGGAGTTGAATGCTTCCATGAAACAATGTTACAGGAAAACAAAGTTTTAAATCCTGTTGTATTCTAAGTAAAATTCAAACAAATCACCAAATAAAATCTGCAGATTGGTAATATACAACTCCCGAGATAAGCTTGTGTCCGAGACACGTTTTACTCGGGTCTGTTGTTTCATCAGTACATGTTAAAATTCAGTTCTGCAGTATCCTCTCAGTTCAAACTCAGCACTGTCTCTAAATCTGACACCTAAGTATGAACACTCACATGTCCCGTTAGATTTTCAAGTTACTCTAAATTTCCTTCTGGAAGAACATTTCAGCTGTGAGCAACATGTGACACATTCTCCCCCTGTGGCTCCCTGTAATGCAATAAGATCAACCCAATGAATACATAATGGATCAAACGAACCTAAAATAACACAAGCTTCAGTTGCAGCGTTATATATTCTATTATAAGTGCTCCCAACACACAATTGAGCATGTGTGTAGTCCATGAGCTTTTACAGTTTAACTAACAGTATGAGATGGTCCAATAAACTATGTTTACTATATAAATTCCAGGGTGAGAGAGTTAATGTGGCAAATACTAGGTGGTTTATTCTAATGATGTGAGGAGCTGGCAGGAGGGTAAGAAATGCTTTGTGTGCCTTATGTGGATGTTGCAGTGCATACCCTATTGATACAGATCAAAGATAGCAGGATGAGCATTACCTGCTTCATGAATATGCAAGAGGCAATGTTCTATGTTAATTATGAGTCCATTTAAGAGAGAGCTGCACTGCTGCATTTTCAACTTTTCCAGGGTATTCTCCCAACCTGTGACCTTTTCACAGCAAAGCAGGACTTATCAGGCTTAAGGAAAATGGGAGATGGGAAGGGAGAAATAAATAACAAAAAGTGCTGAGGAAAGAGATAAGACTACACTAGGTCAAATGAGAAAGGAAATTAAATTAGATGTATGTCCTGCTTATATTGGACTGGACTGATGTTCCTGCCTTTTTTTTTTTTTTTTTTTTTTTTCTTTTTGGGAAATAGAGCTTTAGCATTTGCAAAACGTAAGACCAGTATATAAGACTTTTACACATAAAACACAATATTATTAAGCATGGTGCCTAAAAACAAATATATTGGTTTATGATCTGAGACAAACATCAGGTCACAAACCGTATTATGCTGCAATTTGTAACAGTTAACTCTTTACCACACACGGCACATCATGCAGTACAGGAAATTTGACACACTTTTTGTCATGGCTCATGGCTTCAGCAGACATTACAGTCTCTTTCACAGTGAATGTCACTGTACTAGCTAAAAAGCATAAAGACTGTGTAAGCAAACCCAAATTTGTTTTCTCAGTGTTATGTGATGCAGTTTGCAAGACAGGAACCTGAAAACTGACTGTGGTTTTTAAAAAATTCCTGCACGAAACAGAGCTCATAATTCCGCCTGATAATAAAAGAGTAAAATCATTTATTCCTGAGGGGCAGACACTTTGTCTACTTTTAAAACTAGTCTTTAAACTTTCTTTTTGATAACGTTTATATTTTAAAGCTAAGGTTTTCCTGAAGGCTTAGACTGCTGCAGAACATACTGGTCACTTTTCTTCAGTTTTCTGATTTCTATTTCTACACTCAATGCATGCTTTGACCCATACATTAGATGTAGATTGTGTATTTGGTTATCTCTTTGTGTAGAAAGAAACCCGATAGCTTTTGTGTTTTTTTATGCATCTCTTCTCTAATCTGATGGCTGCTCATATTAAACATGGTTCTAATGGTTTGTTTCTAACAAAAGGCAATGGTTTCTCTGAATTGTCACCACATGGTTGGTAAAGAGGAAGGTTGCTGCAAATCTATAGAAACAATGGAATGTATGAATTAAATAAGTTTTTTTGACACCTGGCATTTTATGTCCACCTGAATTTAACTGCATTGCGTTATACCTGGGATTGGACTGCTTGTGAAAGGATCTGTATATGATTATACAATTTGAAATGGACTAAGGTGCACCTAAGTGGATCAACTCAGATTCTACATAGTTCGACATGAAATTAAATGGTTTTGGCTGGTACGACGTACACAAACTAAGTTGAATCATACTGAAAACATAATCTGCTAGCAGATCTCACCTGAATCCTACATACTAAAGTTTTAAGGACACATCGGCCAATCCCAGTGTCCTTACATTTTACATAGAACAGGTAGAATAAAAAAGCAAAGGCCTCGCTGTGCAAGCTCAGAATGGCACCATAAGGATAAGGAAAAACATACTTAACCTTAATGAAGCCCCTCCCAACCTGTGGCCTTTAAAAATCTTTAAACGTCTTTTCAATCATCTAAAAAGAAAGATCCCAATTAGCTATAGTGGTCCTTGCTTAACCAGTGTCTTTTTTTGGTGCCAAAATTCTCTCCCTTCCGAAAGCCATAACTCAAATATGACAAAAAAGAATCCCACTCTGTTTTCTTCTAATTATTGAAGATATGTCAGTTTATGTCACTCTTACCTTCACTAATCAACTACACCGTGTTCCAAATTATTATGCAAGTGATATTTTCTCAGATTTTCTTAAATGGTCAATGCAAATGATGGTCAGTATAATTTTCAAGTCATGAACTATTACAGTATAAATCAAATTTTACTGAACAAACTCCCCATGAGTGCAGTATTTTTTTCAAAACTAAAAAACTCAAAATGCACTGTTCCAAATTATTATGCACAGCAGATTTTCTAAACATTTAATGGATTATAAAGAACTGCAAATGGTCATTCTTTGAATGTGCAGCAATAAGTGGTCACATGCACTAAAATCAAAAGGTATTTCAATCAAAAACATCTCAACAGACCGAGTTACATGTTAACATAGGATCCCTCATCCACCACCAATCCACCACTGCGTCCATCTGGACCATCCAGGGTTGCACACCAGTCATCAGTGAACAAATTTGTTTGAAAATTAATCTTCATGTACGGCTGGGTCCACTGCGACCATTTCTGCTTGTGGTTAGGGGTGGCCGAATAGTAGGTTCATGCATCGCAAGCCTCTGGAGGATCTTCCACCTTGAGGTTCCAGAGGCACCAGCAGCTTCAAATAACTGTTTGCTGCTTTGTAAGGGCATTTTCACAGCTGCTCTCTTAATCCGATGAATTTGTCTAACAGAAACCTTCCTCATTATGCCTTTATCTGTACAAACCCATCTTTGTTCTGAATCAGTCACAAATCTCTCCACAGTACGATAGCGCTTCAGTTTTCATTAAATATCTAATATTTTCATACCTTGTCATACGGCACTACACTATCTGATGATTTTCGTCAGCAGAGATATCCTTTTTTTCCCCATATTGCTTGAAACCTGTGGCCTGCTTAATAATGTGGAACATCCTTCTTTAGTAGATTTTCTTTAATTGAGCTCACCAGACAAACTAAGCAACCCAGCTCTCTGAAATTAATTATGGTGATTCAAAGAGCCCTGACATACAATACCATCTATAAATTTAATAGCACAACAAAAAAAATTATCTTTATGACACTTAAAACCAATTTGCATAATAATTTGGAACACGGCGTAAACAAGGTGATCAGACTTTCCTAAATCGTTTTACTACTGTTTAAAATCTTTTGCCCCTGCTTTACCAACAAAGATTGGGAAAACTGCATGTGGTGGTTCTTTAAAAAACTATTAGGTGATACCCCAAATAAATATAATTAATTTAGGCAAAGTTATAACGTGTGAAATACACATCATAAAGTTACTTTGAATAATTACATTCTCTTAAATGTCTTCCCAGTAGAGAATGCCAGCAACATTTGAGATTTTCCCCTAAAATGTTTTCTGGAACAATAGTCACAAGGCCTATTGCTCTAACTTTTTATTCATACAGTGACTGGTATTCTTCAGAATTTACAGTGGTAAAAATCCATAGGTCTAATGTGGAGCGATGATCTATTACTTGTAATGAGAATTGATGGCTTTTCTTCTGCTCCAACAAGCTTGTTTTTATATATATCTTTTTCTCATTTATCTAAAATGAAGGCCTCGGTTTTTCCAAATGGATCCCTCTCATATGCACACACTTCAATGTTGTGCATGGAAAATTACCAAATGAAATGTAATTAATTAAGGTAATTTCCAACAGATTTAACTTCGCTGGGACATAAAATCTTACAATAAAGCTTTCTGATTAATAAAAAAAATTTAAAAAAAACTGCCAATTTAGGTACGAGTGCCCTAGAAGAGCGCAATTCAGTCATTGTCCTTGGAAAGTAATAAACATGTATAGGCTATAATCTGGTGTCTTCACCTGCTCATGTTAGGACCTCTTTGAACACAAAGACAGTCAATCTGCATGAAGCTTTGCAAGCCTGTGCTAATGCTGTGTAAACATTACTGCTGCTGTTTGCCACTGATTTAGCACATGTTAATATTACATGAGACAGAAGGGCCCTTTGATGATGTAAGTGAACATTCAAACTAGGGCTTTCCTCCTCAGGGAAGGTGAGATGAGGCTGTGGAGCAGCTCCTTTGAGACTTTTCTTCACTTTTGCATTTGCAATCCGACTTGGTAAAAGATGAGCTGCCCCCTCCCCCCCCCAACTAACAGGTTCTCATAATTAAATGCATGAAGTGGACATTAATTGCTTGAAATTGAGAAGTCTGTGTCAATAAACAAATAAAGAGCACACGATTTTCTTTTTGTTTTTAATGGTGACAACAGAACCATCTACAGAAGAATCTACTCAACCATCAAAAATCAGCTCTGAGGACTCAGATTCTCCCTGTATTTTTCAGAAGTCAGCTAACCTTCTAATGTTGCTGAACCTGAACCTGACCAACTGCAGCAACCCCAGATCACTGTACTGCCTCCAGTGGCTGGTACAGTAGACACTGACATGATGGGTGCATCACGTCAACTGTCTCTCTTCTTATCCTGATATGCCCATCACTCTTGAAGAAAGTAAATCTGGATGCATCAGAAAGTCAGGTCATGTGACTCTCTTACATCACCCTACAGTCTAAGCTTTTGCTCCCTTGCAAATTGTAACCATTTCGTCCGGTAGGCCTCTCTGATTAGAGGTTATCTTATAGGCAGTGTATTGTTATGGCTAAGATTATCTCCATCTACTGGTATTTCAGTGGTTTGTTTGAAATTTTCCTGATTATCCAGAAGACACTTTTTGTTTTTGTTTTTAGAAATCAAAAAATAAATGCATACAGCATAATGCCGAAGTGATACTAGTGTAGTTGAGGCCTAATTATTATCTGTTTCTAAAATACCCAATGTTTGTTGTACATGGCAGGCCAGATATCTAATGTAGTTATAATTAATTAAACAAAGGAATTTGCTTCCCTTGCTCCAAAAGTGTTACTATAATAAAATAACAAAATAAAATTTTTCCGTGGTGTTCTATTTTACATAATTTATATATCACCAGTGTATCTGCTCATTGTCTCAATATTTCAGCATCAAACTAATACTATTTTTGGAATCTCACAGTTTTATAAGGATGTAAAACTAATTTCTCTACCTATGGCTCAGCACTCTATAAGGTCTTTTGTTTCTTTGACTTTGACCACACACCGGAATTTATTCAAGAGCAATCATGGTGATGCACACAGCAGTGAAAAAAACATCTTGCACGCACTCAGTGCACACAATCATCAATAAAGCAGAGTAAAGATGAGCAGTTGAGAGAATGAGGA
This sequence comes from Alfaro cultratus, assembly GCA_903066825.1. Lineage (NCBI taxonomy): Eukaryota > Metazoa > Chordata > Actinopteri > Cyprinodontiformes > Poeciliidae > Alfaro > Alfaro cultratus. The sequence continues at coordinate 18,578 of CAEFZX010007050.1, forward strand.
TATCGGTTTCAGGAGAGAGAACAGTCTCTTGATGAGCCATTAACCTGCTGTTGTTAAGGTAAGATGACTGTGGGACGTGGTTTAATTTACCCTTTTTATAAAGAAGTTGTTGAATTGATAAGTCACAAAAAAAGAGTTACAACCCTGGTTTGACATATTACCAATGCTGATGGTGAGGAAGTTGAGCAAGAAATTAGAAAATAAGTCAATATGCCCAATCTATAAGATAATCACTGCTACATTTTGAGACAACCTATAAAACTAATAATATTGATCTTGGCATACATCTTTGGCAGGAATGCTTCAATTTCAGAAAATCATTTGAAATCTTGCCAAAAACATCTGCTTTTATCAGAAAATAAAGAAACAAAGAGAAAAACTGCAATTGAGAATGGAGGTTTCTCCTGGAAAGTGGGCTAAATGATTTCTCCTGTTAATGTCCATTATGTCTGTTTTCAGGCTGGACATTCTCAGAATTGATTTTGATCTTTCTCTTCAAAAATATCCATCAACAACTACAAACAGTCCATTTTTATTCTGGTATAAGCTGGTTTGATGGTTGATGGAATTTAATAGACAAAGGGAGGCTACTGAAGCTCTGCTAACAATTGTAGATAAAATTGTATATCTTCTCTGTTTACACATGTATGTTGGACTTCTATGGTATTGCAAGGTTGTATGCAGAAATCAAATAAGGGACTCAGTGATCTATATTTATATTGACATACATGGGAGTGTTTAAGTATTTCTCACTTTGTAAGGTCCGACAAACACTATGTTGTGAGGACCCACTGCTCCTTATCGGGCCCAAAATCCCATAAGAAGAAGTTCTGTTTTCAGGTCAGTGGCTAGGAATAAAGTCTGCAGTATTAGTACGTTTATCATTCCATTATTCCAAATCAGACTCCCCGTTTTTCTCCTGGTCTATTTCGTAGTCCGTTCTGTTCTTTAAATAATTATTTTCACTATTCTCCTGCTGACTTTGTCTTTATATTTGGGTCCTCAACAACACTAGAACATGACACCATGGTACTATAATTAAAATTAAGCTCAACTATAGCACTATTAATTAATGTTACCTGCTTTTGGAGCAGAAAACAAGTACAGACTGTGTGAGGTGATATTTGACTTGTTTTATCCTGCGATACAACATTAAAATGTTGTCGAATGTATTGGTTCTTCAGCCAATATTGTTGCACCATGTTATATTATGGCAGAATTAGAAAAGTGACTTTCTTAGATATATTTATACTTATTTTACTTTTAGAAAAAAAAGGTAAAACAATTAGCTTTGAGTTGTATGACTAAGATAAAAATAATAGATGATAAACAAATTCCACTAAACTGCTTTGTTTATCTTTTCCTGAAAAGAAAAAAAATGATTAAAAGAAAAAAAGGTGAATGATTTGGACATAGAAAGACATTATAGAACATCTAAAGTGATATGACTAAGCCCCACTGGGCATATAACTAAATTAAGGATTTATGCTGGGCTATATATTATATTACTGAAGGAAGTCTTTCTTTAAGACCTCCTTTAGTAATGGAACCATGAACCATGATGCTATGCCAAGTCTTACTCCTCTGTTGCTTTCTCTTTTGTCACACTTAATCTCATGTAATCCACTTAAGTGTCATAAGTGGAAAACATGACAGGAATACCACCACTCTGTGTCATAGCGCCCTCTCAAAAGCCACAGCAGCTCTTAGTGGGAATGTTGAGGTTGTTGTGTCAGGGAAAAAGCAGATCTTCATGGCAATTTGCTTGGGCAAGATTTTGTGAAATGTGTCATACAGACATTACCACCTATTCATGTATTCTAAGACAGATATCAGATCTACGTATCGACTCCTTGCTGCCTGCAGGAGAGGCCCGGGGGCAATCTTTGGTGAATGCAAAGTTAATGCCAATGTAATTTCCATTTGTTTTCTGCTGTTGCTATTTTAGGAACAGTGGAGATGTAACACAAAGACTATAAATGTCAGCCTAACAATGAAAGATTGGCTGATTCCATCTATGGGTGTGGCAGTAATTCTTCACAGGGAAGAAGACAAATGTCCTCTCATACGTGTGTTCTAAGTCATAAGTATTCCAATAAACAAAGAAAGGATGTTTCCAGAGATGTCAGAGTTATTGCAGTAGTAAAAACGAGTCCATGTTATGGGAGGCATGAGATCATGCAATGTCAAAATGCCTGTGTTTCTTATCAAAGTGAAGCTTGTCTTATAAAGCACTACTTAGCTGAACTGTGACTTAATCAAATTAAGTAATTATTTTTTAAGTGCTTAAAGTTTATACCCAGTTTCAGCCAGAGTGGGGACATCTGATGAGTACTTCTAGAATTGCCCCACAGTGTGTCGAGTGTGTTCAAAACCTGCCTTATGGCCAACACCACTTAGTTACAAAAGCAATGAAGAGGAGCACACCATGTTTTAGTTGTTCCAGATTTTTGGGTACTGGGTAGAAAAAAAATATACATTGACATAGATAAAGGTAAGGAAACAAAACAGTTTGCAAGCACAGTGAGATTAGCCCATCTATTAAAACATCCAGAGCTAATAATGCTAAAGTTTCTCTAAAGCATGCTTGCTTATTCTGCAGAGTAAGTAGGATTTCACAGAATTTTGGTGGTATATTAAAGAAAACGCTTTTTATTAGAGTGAACTAGATTAAAATTCTAATAGTTCTATAGCTAAAAAAAATGACTGATTATATCTGAACTGGAAAATTCTCCACTGAGTATAGATTCTTAAAATGTTGCAACTTAGAAATAAGTAAGAATCCCAAAAAATTGGGATTCTTAGATCGTCAAAGATGTTGCCGAACGATTTTTTGTTCCTATATGTATCTTCTCAACTTATGAGATGTATGCATGCATACCACATTTGTATTTGTATAAAACATGTTAGGATGTAAAAGCACTTCCCCTCCCTGTGAAGAGTTCAAAACATTTACACATTTGATTATCTGAGTACAATTTCAAAAAGAATACATAATTGAAGTAATAGCAAATGTACAACACTTATGTTAGTTTTCCTCTCTGAGGAAACACTAAGATACTGGGGCTTAGTGGCTATACCACAGAAGAGCACATTAACAACTCATACAAGATTATCCTTTGGATTTCCAGAGGGACCTTCCAGCTGATTAGGAGCTTGTTTTGGTCTGCGGCAGTATTGATCAGATTACTTTACATCAAGGCTAGATCATGTTAGGACCACCCATACTGCACAACAGTAGGTAAGCAGTCCTCAAGGGAAATAAATCACAGATTAGCAATCACTATGGATAGATTTTTACGAAGTGAAATTCTTTCCGCATTTCTTGCGTGACTTCAATGCATAATGTAATGCAATTAATAATGACAAAAAGGGTACATAAAAAAGATAATTTTACTTTTGAAAATCAAAGTGAAATATATGGATTGTTTATATTAAACACTTTTTTCTCCTTGCATACCAGAGTGATTACCTTCCTAAATATGCAGGCGCTGTATAAATTCAGGAGGCAGCGTGCTTTGCATACTTCATCTAATTCCTATGTTCTGTATTAAAAAGTTGTCCCAACTCTTGCTGAGCTAAAATTCCCTGAACATGTTCAAGATGTAATCTGACAAATGCACAATTTCCTGCTGAAATCAAAGCACTATGTAAAACACCCCTTAAGGTCTTTTTGTCTCATGTTTTCCCGTCACCTTTTGCTTACTAAACATACCAGACTTCGCATTTTGGTAAAATTGTTAAGTATATGATCCAGTATAGCACACAATGCAACACAGACAACTAAGAAAAATCAATAAGTTGTAATCTTCTTTCAGGCTTATGTTACTTTTTCCATGTTTCTGCTATAACCATTCACTGATCTGTTTGCTGAGTTCCCACAAATGTAAAATAAAACCTTTGTCATGTCATCTTTGTCAATCACTAAGGGATCCAGGCACAGAAATCTTCTTGTAGTGAAGCAGGTTTAATCCAAAGTAGCCGACTTACAAGAAAACAGGAACAACACAGACCACATGATTCCAACACAGGGGAATCAGACCACATGAAGAAAGGAGGCACATGACGGAGACTGAAGTAAATAATCAAAATGCAAACTCAGAAGAAACCCAAAATGCCCCAGGACCATAACAATCTCGGCTTTTTCAATAAACATCAAAACATATACAACTTTTCACAAGGATGTCTCTTTACATTTTTTCTCTCATCACTTAATAGTGATGGATCTCTAATGGACTAAAATGACAGTAAGCTATAATAGCAAACAGCTAATGGACACCTTAGATGTCTGGCTTTCAAATGTGATGAATATGAAAATGGTGAGAAAGGGAAAAGTATCTGGAAATAAAAACAAAAATAAATAACAGAAAAATATTCAGAGATGCAGTGTAGAGTCTTAGTAAGGTGTATAATTGGTGACTCTATTCCTTTATAGTACCACCAAATTAAAGAATACAACTGAAAAATAATTTAGAGCTCACCTAAATTACTAAATTAAATTAAATACTTTCATGAATAGTCTTAACTGTATTTTCTCTGGGAATGACAGTCAAAAGTCTAATCTCCTTTTTGGTGTATACTGACCTTAATTGTCATCTCCTTCTGAATTAAAAAAATATATATATTTTTTTTGTTTCAAACAACAAAGTGTCATACTTTTAAAGCATGCAGAGGTGACAAAGCTGACTTCAAATAAAAAAGACAAATAACTGAATAAATTTAAACCTATACTTTGATAAGATTAAGAACTATAAACAAACAAAATCAAGATATCTCAAGCACCCATTACATTACACAATAAACAGGAAAAAAGCATCCTATAGGCTAGGGGAAAAAATAACTATCTTGGTTTTGAATGAAGTTAAACCAATGGATTTTTCTATTAGGAAAAATGGGAAGTACTCATTTCAATCCTTGAGTTAGCGGACAGGTGCAAGTGTGACTACCTCCATAAACTCAGGAATTGTAGCATTATTTTGTTGTGAGTGCTAACTGAACGGGAAGGAGGGAAAAGCTCAGCAATTGTTCAATAATGAGAAAGAATGCTGACAAATGGAAAACAATAAAGACCTTTACCTATTTTTAGGATTGGAATGAACAAACAAATGAATATATAACACAACAGGAAATCTCAGATTCCAGAGAACTTAGTTAGCATGCCAAATGTTATTGACAGGGCAAAAAGTTGGACAGATGAGCGCAAAGTAGATATTTAGTCATGATGAACTGGTGAAAATGTAAAAGTTAAATAAATTGCTATGCCTAGTATGAAAGTGGTAACGATGTTGTTATTCAGCCATAGAATCTGTTATTAAATTAACCATGCCGTGTACGCAAAATCACAATTGAAGCCATTGTAAGGCCATCTACTGGACAGCTAAAGCTTGACCAAAATTGGCTCATTAACACTAGAATGATGCCACACTTTCTCTCATGACTGTAACTCCAGATCCAACAACAATTTGGTCGCATCTTCAGTAGTATTAGTAATGCAAGTAGAGAGGAGAGTAACCAGAGTGTTAATTAGACTTTCAGTAGCTACAGTGAAAAAATGCCTGATGTGGTCTGTTACAGTTTATGTTTATTATCTATTATGGATACATTTTTGGATTGACTGTATATTGATGTAACATTTAATCAAATACATTGCAGTGGGTTTGTGTAGTTGCCGTGCAAGCTTTACAAGTTTCCTTGCTTTAACATACCTTGGCAAAATTAAAATGTTCCTAACAGGCTCTAGGAAAATGTAGAAATGTGTTGAAAAAGTGTATCCAACTGAATTACGTGTTCGGTAAGGAACACATAAATGTTGCAGGACATTAACCCTGTCAGTCTGGAGTTAGGGAACACTGTCCAGGTGGTTTATGTACACTACAAAAGTCATTCACAGACTTATTTTACTGCTGCAATTTGTCTCACATCTCTGAGCCCTCAAGGCCAACACAATATTTGTTATATTCAACTATATTCAGCTTTCTATTGATTATGCCTGAGCATAATCACATCGCCTAGTTTTAGCTGATATCCAAAGTAAGGTCACTATTGTAAAGAAATTAATGACATTTCACATATAAAGCAATTTAAAGCATTTTGAGAATAAAATAACTGTAAAACTGTTGCTTTAATAGTGTATAATACAGTATACCACAGCTGTACAACTGGGTTAATCATAATCAGAACAGAGTTAGACAGTGTCAAAGATGACAGGAAAAGGGCATAAATACCATCAGAGGAATGTCCTCACTCTAAGCAGAACGCATTGCACATGTGCACTTGTCCAGTCCAAAAAAAAATAAAAATGGTTACGGTATAAAGTCATTGACAAAATGTTTTAGAGACATGCCAGATGTCCTCCAAATACTCACATAGAGTCAGGGTCAGAGACAATTTTTAGCCTGACATTAGAATAGTGATGGAGTGTAACGTCCTTATGACGTCCAAGAATCGCTGGCACAAATGTATTATGGTTGCAGTGGCAATAAAAAAGAAGCCTTGGTAACATTAAAAGACTAGACATTCATCCAATCCCCACTGCTGTGGGCAGCACTAATTTAATGATGAGCTCAGTTTCCAGTGGCAATGAAAGAGGCAGGTAAAATGATAAATGAAAATTATTATCCTATATAGGATGATGATGAACGAGACAGGAAAGCTGTGACAAAATACATCAAATACATGTATGAAGATATGCAGTTAACTGACATCAACACTGGGTTGTCGTGTTGCTTTCTAAACTCCTGTAGGAACACTGGAAAAAATTTAAGTGATTGTACTTTGCAGTGACGTGCGGTGAGGTTCATAGCTGGTGAGGCACTGACTTAATCATAATCAGACTTACAAATATAAGCCCCCTGCATGTTACTGTTTACATAAAGGAATTTCGAGCATGCGGGACAATGCTGGAGGTCAAAAAGACAATTCTTTAATCAATCAATCAATCAAATTTTATTTGTATAGCACATTTCAGCAGCGAGGCATTTCAAAGTGCTTTACATCATATCAGAAACAGAAACATAATGCAATATAGAGTCAACAGTAACTGCAGACGTAGAATAATTTCGTTAACTCAATCAACCTTGAACATGTAGATATTATTAGTTTTGTACTGTGCTCCACAGAAGAGGGAGAAACCGTTAAAGTACAACTCAAAACTACTTCTTTCTAGCTCTCTGTATGAGCGCAGCTACGTGCAGGCTCACTGCCATAGCAACTAACAACACCACAAAAAAAAAAATCTCAAATATTTCCTACACAAAGAGCAGAACATTCAGTCTGCTGCATTAGTATGGTTTTAAGCTTAAAGTTTATTTTGCGATTATTAATAAGTGATTGCTGTGGTACGAGGAGAAAACTATAAATATATTGCTGTACTTGACTGTATGGCTAGCTCACTGTTACTGTCTCTTATTCTGCAGTTGTGGAGTCACAATGTCTGGGATCATGAGCGCCCCCTGCCATGAGGCAAGAGAACTGCCTGCCTCACCTCGAATCTGTTCTCTGCCGTTTATGATCGCTTCTCAGCACACGAAACACGTTATACACACAGTTGGTGACAAAACAACGCTGCACATTATATACATAAGCTAAATTATGGAAAATCAGTTAATACATTAAATGTTTATTAACAATTTTATTAGCGACGTACAGACAGGAGGAACATGCTCCCCTTGAATGGCAGCCAGTGCAGTTAGCGAGAGGTTGCGCAATCCCAGGTGAGGCTAAGCTCACTGCTACAGCTAACAGCTCACCGGCTGCGCTTCCGAGCGTTTGAATGGGAAAATGCAAAAATTCTGCGATTTTGAAGAAAACATCATCAAAATTGGTTAAGCTAAATGAAAAATAGGTACTTTATAGTACAAACCACAGGGCGAAAATAGCAATCTAAATTATTTTATCATTATTTTTCCATGCCTCCCCTGACCGCACGTCACTGGTACTTTGTTTTTTACTCATGTTAACTTTGTCGTAAAAATAGCCATGACAGCAAAATCTGCATGGAATTAAAATTAAAGTTAAGGATTTTTAAAAGTCTTTGTCAAGTCACCAAAAAGACATCTTGTTGACAGGTAATAAAAAAAATTGCATGTATCAATAAATTTTACAAGAAAGATTCCTGTTGTATTCACTGACAATACATCACAGGTTGAGATGACAGCAGAAATTTACAAAGTTAATGCTTTTAAAACTAAACGTACTGATTTTCTGATTGATGGTAAATGTTGATATTTGTAAACGGTGCCGCTATCTTGCCAGGTCCCTCTTGAAAAAGAGATTTTAGATCTCAACAAGGTTTTTTTATCTGGTAAAATAAAGGTTATTATAACTATTGTTAATTGATAAACAATTATCAATAGTTTATTGATAATAAACTATCAATAAACTATTGATAGTTTATTATCAATAAACTATCAATAGTTTATTGATAATAAACTATTCCACCATGATGCTTCCAAGGTGGAAGCATCATGATGAGGAGATACTTTTCATCAGTATGGTTAGTCAAATCTGATAGGAAGACTCTGGGAACTATTTACATAAAAATACTGGAAGGGTTAAGACTGTGGGGTGAATCTGGGGCAGGGCTGGAAATTTCAATGTTCATAGAGACTATTCATATAATCAGAATGGGCTTAAGCTACTTTACAAACAAGCTACTTTACAGCAATAAAAGTCTCTATCAGTCTATCTGTCTATGTAGTGAGTTAATTTTAACCTTCAAACGTCGCAGAGTAAAGAATAAGAAAAAAAGAAAACGTAAAAGCATTGCCAAATGAGACAGGAGTAAACTAAAATCTAGCAGGTATGATGAAAGACAATTCCTTGGTGTAATTGATTATGTCCCAACGTCAAGCTAATGGCTCCCTGATATCAGAAAGATGACTGCAGACACATCGATTGGGATGTTAATTACCGTAATAAACTAAAAGACTGCAATGATGACTATATCTATGACTGAACAAAAAATGATGACGGAATAATGATGACAGCGAAAGTGATATTGACAAACCCATGGCATAGCCTGAAATATTTCATCAACTAAGCCTGCAAA
>CAEFZX010007051.1:0-62500 GCA_903066825.1 Alfaro cultratus
CACACTGAATTTTGAAAAGTTGAATTTTTTTAAATGCTGAATTTTTTAACACTGAAAAAAAATAAACTGAAAAAATAATGACTTTGAAATAGTAATGTGAATTTTTTTATGACACTGAATTTTTTTTTCATGTACAAATAATGACACTGAATTTTTTTAACACTGAAAAAGTAAGCACTAAATATACAACATTCAAATTTCAGAGACATTTTTTATTCAAATCCTGATGGCACATATTTACTTCCATATAGCTGTCTCTGTGTTTCTACAATTTGCCACCTCCTCCAGCAGACGAACCTAGTTTTTAAGAGATCACTTGGATTGACTTTAATTTGGATTATTTCTAATCCTACTAATCCTAGAATGTAACACGGGTTACACTAGCATATGTTGTTAAGACGGCTAGCGTGTCTGAAGGCTTTTGTACACCAATAATACTCTTGTTCACCTGTTAGGTAGAAAGTGGTCAGTCAAGTCTTCGGTGTATTCCGAAGAAACCCAGTTTGAGGCGACAAACTGTGTTGATCTTTGCCAATTTTGTTGCAAAGAGCAACACAGTTTGGTCTCATCTGACCAGAACAATTTCCTCCATGTTAGCTTGCAAATTGGTGTCTAGTGTCTTTCTTCTTGCCACTTCTCCAGAAAAGGACAGAACTGAAGTTATGTTGAAAACCATTCTGTATCACATGGTGTGGGAGGTTCTGCTCTCTCCCCTTCAGAAATGGGAATCAAACATTTATGCTAAACCCTTAGTGATGCTTCCCCATGTTGTGGATCAACCTGCTCAAAATTAGATTTTGAACAAAGAAACAATAACAACATTGAGGCTATTTTTTCCAAACTTTGTCAGTATTCTTAGAGTGTGTGGTTAAGCAAACAACAAACTCCTGAACAACAGGAAGCAGAAACAGAACAGAAGTCGGTGGCGATACTTAGCGGACACTACTGCCAAAAACACAACTCCCATTGACCCGCTCCTGCTGCCCCCGTCAATGCATGTTCTCAACCCCTCGTGTCCAGATACAACAGTAGGGAAAACTCAAAATATTACATAGATTACTAAAATAATTAGCAATTATTGGCAGGGACACTTCCAGGGTTGAGGACAGAAGCATGGAATATGAGTGGAATAAAAACATAAGCAGGGGGTGGTAAAGACTGCTGCACCACGTCATGTTAGCAACACCTAATGCCAGAAAAGCAAGAATACAGAGTGTGTGTGTGTGTTTTACCGGTTGGCGTAGTGCTCGATTCGAGAATGTGTGTCATCGTGAGAGAGTTGAGGGGACGATCCAGGCCTGTAAGAGAGAAAGGAAAACGAGACGGCATGAGTCAAAAAGGACAGTCGTAGCTGGAAATCCCAGACATTGGATAAATGGTTTATCCTGCTTTACGTTGACGATGCTGTGATTTATTCCAAAGTTTGACTATTCTTGAATAGTTGCAGTAATTTGCCATATGACTAATATGACTTAAATAGACTGATTATACAAAGCATTATATTTATTTTCTTAATTAAAATAGAAAATTGACCTGGAATTCAGTTTTACAGAAAGTTTTAAACATCAGACACAAACATCCATGTGTCTGTATGTACTGAAAGCTTAGATGGAAGAGGTTGCACTAGGCCTTTTTGTTGCCTGTCATTTTTACTGATGTCTATTAAAAAAAAAAAGAAATTATTTTAACCCTTAATTTTTAAAACTCTTTACAACCAGCTTTAAGAATAAACCTTTGCAGCTCCTGCTCACAGACTTCTGGTCTGATCACTGTGTTTAATTAATGTCTTTATGAGACTTTCTTTCTCCAAAATGAATTACTGCACAAGAAAAATCAACTTTTGAGTTGTAGTAGTTGTTTGGAATGTATTTTAAGCTTCAGTTCAAGAGCTGATTAGATGTGAGGATGTTTTCATTATAGTTGGCAATCTGTTCCCGGTGTAACAGATCGCTGTAACCTCAAGGTGGTGACAAAGTCCTGAGCTTACTGAGCCTGCTTCTACAGCCTGCTGAGTGCTTGGATGCCATGGTTCTTTTTGTTTTATAAGAAAGAAGTTTTATAAGCATCAGAAAAACAAAATAACTGGATGAAAATACAGCAAACAAGCTGCAGACTGAGACTGTGTCAGATACTCACGCATGGTCTACAGGCCAGAAGTTGATCAGAGTGACAGGACTGGAAGAGAAACAGCATACAATCAGTACAATTTCATCTTTCTACTAATATTTTGCAAACTCCAAAGTTCAAAGAGTGAACCTTTAGCTGAGTTTATTGAGTAAAAGGAAGTTAAACATCCACACGAAAGCTAAATATAAGGAAGGTGTGATAATGTGTTTGTTTAGCACGGTAGAAGAAAATAGTCCAGTTACACATTAATCTAGCGCCAGATTCCATTGCACACATATGCTACAGTAGAACATTCAGTTTCAGATGGTTTTTATATAGCTATATATTTCAAATATAGAAAACATGCAGCTAATGTTCTTGGTATATTTTAGAGACCTTCAGCCTTCATTCGGTTCTGCTGACACAAATTCAGCAAATTAAATTTTAGATGCATTTATTTTGGACTCCAAAATGCTAATGTTACATTTATTAAACGCTGCTAAATGTTTGTTTTCATTTAAGTAAACTGGGAACGATGTGGAAATGTTTTTAGGCCCTCATATCCCGTTTGACTGTTTTTCCCAGAGAACAACTGACTTATTAAAAAGGGAGTTCCACAGGGCCTCCCTTTCAGGTCACTTATTTTTTTCACAAATACGCTTTAAACAATTTTTTGTACTTCTTTATGCTGATGATACAACCCTCCACATCTAAATAATTCAAACGTAATAGTTATTTTTTTGTCTGATATAATTCAAATTTACACAACTATTTGCCAGTAGATGTTTAGCTGATATAAATGAGTAACAATTCACTTCATTCTTCTTCAGCAAATGTACAATTCCTCAGTGCAATACCAATAAATCCAAAAACAGCTTTTTGTATTTAGAGGGTTATCTTTGTATTATAACAACATTTGAGGAACAGCAGATTTTGGTCACAGTTCGCCTCGGTTGTTATCTGAAAGCTTAGATGTTGATGCGATCCGACGGTCCTGCATGAGAAAGAATCAAAGCTACGCTTGATTGGGAAATGTAAAAACCCACTCAAAACAATATCAGGAGGTAATATTAACTTGTGGTTGGTCTATAAGTGTTTGTTCTGCTTCTGTCCTTTTATTCTAAGTTCAAAATTTAAAGGTAAATCTCAGTGACCCGAATTTAAGAGTTGTGTAAACTTCTTCTGGAGGTCAGAATATTACTTGTGTCTCTTGTCTGTATTTGTGTGTGTGTGTGTTTGTGAGCCCCACGTTTCCATGTTGTCCCCCTCCAGGATGGTCTGGACGGGCAGGTAGCCCATGCGTGGGTGTTTGGCAAAGTAGCGCTTGGTCCTGAATTTGTTCTTCAGCACCTTGGCAAAATCACGCACATCCTCCCCTGATGTGGTCTGCAGAGACAACGCAAAGGAGAGGGTCAGAACTCCATAAGACACACTTTTTATTTTATGGAAAAACCAAAACAACATTTCACATTTAAACAATGAGTTGGTGACGTATGTTTTTACATCTACATTTACATTACACAGCTGATAAGAAGTCATGCATCATGTTTCCTTAAAGAGGAATCTAAAATCTCACAATTCTCATCTGTTGGAGAATTTCCTCAGTTGTGTCGCTTTGTAAAGATCCTCCAGCCTACTTCATGTTGTCAGACTGGTCCTATTTAACAACAGATGGTAAAATTTGTCCAAAAAATATATTTTCACTGGAGTTACTTCATCCTTTAACATGGAGGACAATCTTAGATTTACATGGGACAAGGCTGGTTTGGATTTTATCCCCCCTTTAATCCATGAAATCCTTTGAAAACTGGATTCGCTTTCTCTGATATAAAATTTGCTTTGATGATCTGAAAAGTAACTGACGAAAAAGTAAAAAAAAAAAATAATCAAGAAATCTTTAAGGTGGCAAATCATTTTTTGTTGCAATTATGGACAAAATCTGGACTAGAATATATTAGATTTAAGTTTATGTTCACTGTGCCAAGATTTAAGCTTCAAATTTCAAAACTAGACGGGGACAAGATGGAGCGGAGCGCCACTTAGATTCATTTTAATGAAAAGCAATAAAGAACATACTTTGTCTTCCATGGCAACCATCACTAACAGAATAAAATTAATTGCACAAACAGTCTGCTTATTAGTTGGATGGAGAGACGGCAGCTGGACTCTTAAACGCTGCAGGATTCTTTTTCAGGTCTGGCCCAAACGTACCGGAGTGCAGTATTCCACCATGGGGTATTGCATCTTGTGTCCCTTGGCAACGCGGCCGGAGAAGAAACAGCTTTGGCAAATGTCATAGTTGAAATGTTTTAGGCTCCGATATCTGAAGAAGAAGAAAAACAGAATATATGATTAATAAGAGACAAAATGAGAGGAGAGGAACACACCAGCCATCTTTTCCAGTCTCAGCGAAAGAAAGGTTTTTTTTCTGGTTTTCTCCTTTCCTTCCTTCATCTCTTCTGCCTTCTTTGTGTCTTTCTTTTCAACTTCTTTCCTTCCTTGTGTACTCTCTACTGCAGTTTATTTGATTTTATCTTTTAAAATCAGCTGTATATGACAAAAAAACCTCTGTAAAGAAAATAGATGAATAAATGTAGGACATTTGTTGCTCAGAGTGTATTTTTGTTTATGCATCAGGCTACCACTCTGACATAACCCTGACTGAGGCTTTACTGTGAAAAAGCCTCTTAACTGTTCTTAGAAATAAGCTGAGTCATAACCAGGGTCAGTTAATAGAAGCATTATGATCTCAGTCCTATTATGGAGCCATGTTTACATCACGTTACGGTTACCATGGCATCTGGCAGCACACAAAGCAGCTGAAGTCAGGTGTGGGCAAAGGTAAGATACTGTCGGCATAATAGATCTAACAAAATAAAATATGAAATAAGAGGAATGAATTATGGAGGCACCGATTGCAGTTTTCTGGCCGATCACTGATGTTTGAAAAGCCTGGCCTGCTAGTTCTGATTTTCCTGGATATAGATTTTTTATTTGTCTGAAAAGTCACCAAATATACTGATGATATGGGTGGATAAGATCGGCTTCACATGCAAGTATCAGTCGACCCCAAACTTAAGGAAATCAGGACCAATTTATCACATTTCAGCTAGCGATGCACCTACCCATTTTTTTGCGTCCGACACTGACGTGGTATCAGTTGGTCGAGGAACAGATATTAATATCGGATCGGTTTTGATTTCAACCACTTCACCCACCTGAACCCAATGATGGGACACTCCTTGCAGATATTGCACTTGGCTTGGTGCTTGGCGGTTTCTGCAGCCGCGACTCGGTGCAGGACCGGGAGCCAAACCATAGACTGAGGCTCCAGGCGCATCCAGTCCAGGAACATGGAGGCCTCCAGCTCAGGTTTGTTGTTGGCCTGCAAAGAGAGAGAGGAAGAGAGAAAAAAAACAGAACTTAAGACGAATGCGAGGAACCCAAACCAGGTACTGAGCGCATCTGTCTCTTTAAGAAGCTCCTGACTCTTTCTGAAAGTGCACCTTCAGGAAGTCATCACAATATGGCTCCTCTATTAACCCTTTGACAACATTTTTACCAGTGTTGCACTGAGAAGTAGCTCCTATAATAAATATAAAGTAGTAGGTCTTTGCTAATTGCTGCTGGCTAGTCTGTAGGAGCCAAGTGGGAGAGTCGGCTGTTCTGTGAGGCGGAAGCTTAAAATCTTGGAAGCTGCAAAAACATCACCTTGAAGCAGGAACTGAGTCGCCCCAAGGTGGTTGCCACGGGAGACTCAAAGGATTTCCCAAACATGCATGAAAGAACAAAGGAAACACTCCAGGTATGTTTTGTTGAGGGAAAAACATTATAACATGATGTAATTTTACATAATATTTTTCAAAGTGTCTTTTCAGGGAGGAGTAACCACCTAAAGATCATGACAAACAGAGAAGAGTTGGCAGGAAAATGTTCCCCTTTCTTTCGGTTTCTCTACAGAAGCAGGACAGCAGCTTTAAGACTACAAAGTTGGCTCCAGCTACTGATCTGGATAATGATAAGCTGCCTTCACACCGCCAGGCAGGCAGGCAGACAGCGGGGAAATGAGAAGGCAAGTAATCACATGTAACCCAGCAGAATTAGCCACTGCTTGTGTCTGCACCCAGGTCTAGTCAGACCGGGTCTGAAGGAGGCACGTACAAACTGGAAGCAGCTGCGGACGGAGGGCTCGATGTTGGAGCCGCCAAAGGACGCCACCTCGCCGAGCTGCCGGGGGATCTGGATGGAGTCGTGGAGGAGAAGGCCCAAACGGCGCTGGTCACAAAAACCCGTGGCGCTTGCGACCTGTCGGAACAAAACTGGAGATGCAGAGAGGAAGGTAGAGAGAGAGGAAGAGATGAAAAAAAAAAGAAAAAAAAAAAGGATAAATATCAACTCTTAATATAGTTTATGATAGCTTGTTCAAAATAAATTTGGACTCAAAATAATAGTGACTAAAAAATTTATAAAACATTACAATAAATTCAAATTTTTCATTTGTCCTTATTACAAAATATAATTGTCTACTAAAAATATTTTTTATGTATTTTTCATAATTTTTCAAACAAAGGAAATAAAAATGCTTAACAAAAATATTAAGCAAAAATGTGTAAAACATGGATTTTAACCATGCTTTCTGTGATGCACCGATCCACTTTTTTCACTTCCGATACCGATATCTGATGTTTAGTATCGGCCGATACCGACCCGACACAGAAAAACAGCTGAATTGACAAACCTTTTCTTCTTTTAAACACAAATGCACTGAATTACACACACACTAAAATACACTGATAGCTTCCCAAGTTAACAAGTAAAAACTGCTTTAATTTATCCACTCAGTGCAATTAGCAGCATAACAGCCAATGTAAAATAAATAATAAAAAAAACTGAAACTGACAAAACAATAGTTGACTATATTGGTCAAACATGTAATAATTAACAGCAACAAACCTTTGAAATGGTCCAGAAAGTATAATTAGGAATTCTAAATATAGTGTAGAATAAATAATAATGATGTTGCTTAGAGCACAAAGTATGGAATTGAACTTAATAGATCTAGAATTTTTTTTCAGAATCAGGACCAATACAGGTATTATTATCAGATCGATGAAACTTTAATTTTAACTTCTAGTTTTATGTACAAGCTGGTTGGACTTACATCGGTATTTATCCTCCAGGTGGGCTTTGCAAAGCGAGACGATTCCAGTTTTGAACGATAGAGTCCGAATCTTCCCAGTGCGCCCGCTGCCAAAGCAACATTTCAGTACCTGGTTAGCTCAGGGGGAAAACACTCCTGGGGTCGTGTCGGGTGTGTTTTCACGTACGTGTCGTAGACGTTGAGCAGCCAGTTGAGGCACATGTCCACGCTCAGCTGGACGTTGACCAGGTGGGAGTGGCTCTGCTCCAGCCGCTGGTACAGGCTGGTGAGGCAGACCACCAGCTGGGAGATGTCAAGCAGCTGCTCGTTCTGCTTCAGGGTGTGCTGCTCGAACACCTCGCACGCCGTCTGCATGCTCAGCAGGTCCACTAAGCAAGGAAACACCACCGGAGATGATGAGCGTGTCTGTACAGAGTAGATGCCACTTTGCTTCCATGTCAGCAGACATTCTTGAAATCCCTAAAAAGTGGTTTTAATCAGCAGTTCTCCAGGCTTGGGTGAGTTTTTCCTCAACAAAGAGAAAAGAGCCAAGAATGGGTCCTTGTGGAACGCCAAAAATAACGTTATACAAAGGGGGATATACCTTGGCAAAACAGAACATGTTCTGAGGATGTACATAATTTTATTGCGTCTCTTATTGAATTAAAGATCTGGCTGAAAACAAAATTTGGTTGACGGCAAACCTCGTCTTCCGCAGTCCAAGAAAAACAAAATTGTGTCAATTGGTCTCAGTTGCATTCAACTTTTCCAAGGCATTCAGACGGGCCAGGTAAAATAGAAAATGAGTTGATAATTACATATGACGTTCACTTGAACAGTTTACAGTTTTAAGCAATGTTGCCTCAGAGAACACCACTACTGAAGCAACCCAACAACTGATGGACAAAGGTGCTGGTCAATCATCAGCTACAGCCTGTCAGTCATTTGCAAAAAGTCTTGAAACATTTAAGTTTCTGAGCCTTAGCAGGCACAAAAGGTTTAATCGGATTAAAATATTTTATTTAGTGACATCTGAAAACAGTACATTTGTATGAGGTCAGTGTAAGGAACTCCCTTCAGAAGTGGTACTTCCTTGTTGTGTATGGCATTAGACAAAAGATTTAAATTTGTTTTTTGTTTTTTTTGTGGCTTTTTTGGTTTAATTCAGAGTTGCATACTTGAAGCAAAAGTTAGGATATTTTACCAAGTTATCTCTGAGTAACTTGGAAATTTTCTACTCTTACAAACCATCCCAAATAAAGGAGAAAAGAATAATCATAAATAAAATTTTAGTATAGTTGCTAAATTTGGCATTGCAGCTCTGTAGAGCCATCCATTCCTCCAAATCTCAGAAGGAATGATTTTATGAGATACAATTAATCCCATTAAAATAGAACTGTTGATATCATTCATTCAAATCCACAGAAAGTCCTAGTTAGAGTTGTCCAAAGACCATGTAGGGGACACAGCATACAAATACTTGAAACTAGAGCAGAAAAACACCTAAAACATGCACCAAGAGCTACCAAGGTAGGAAGCATGGCCCAGTCATAGTCCAGCCCTAAATCCAATTGAGATTGTGTGGTTAGAAACATACAGACACACAGAGCAAATGTTCAACTCCAGAACTCCAATCCTGGGGATTTTGCTTTTATTTATAAAAAGCTTTGGCGTCACAAATAATTCCTCTGCTCTGTGCTGCCGCAGCAGGGAGACAAAAAGACGTAGGCAGCTCCCACTTTCCAGATCCACAGGCAAAAGATGAGAGGGATGAGTAAACACACATATGGACACCACGATGCGTCAGAAACAGAAAAAGAAAGGGACAGATGGTTAATAGTACAGAGGAGGCGGGAGAGGCGGGACGAAGACAAGGGAAAGAGAAAGGAGCGAATGGGGAGGACGAGCGCTGCGTCTCGGACGGGGCGAGGAGCCACCGGGACGATACTCACAGCAGAGAGCTTTCTGCAGGCGCCTGAGCTTCATGGCTGTGCGGTAGGCCGAGAACCGAACGTTGTTCAGGTCGGCTGAGAAGCAAAACGTTACATCACAAGTTTAAACCCTCCAATAAAATAATAATAATAAAAATAAATAAAAAAACACATTGGGTGAAGCTTACCCAGAGACTGGTAGAGCTCCGTCATCTTGGGATGGTCCCAGCATGTCGTCTGGGTCTGGTGGCTGCAAAGGGACAAAAAGATTAAAAAAAGATTAAAGATTAAAATATTTTGTTGGTAAGTTCAATAGTATTTAGGCCTAAATAGGTTTGGGGCTAGCAATGGCAATTGGAGGGTTCTTAGCTTGACCTGCTGGTTAAAAATAAAATATTGTGGAGACGAGTTTCTCCCAGAAAATCTGCAGGGGTCACCATAAATGCATCAACTAACTTAATCCGTCATCATTACCGGTGTATAAAAAGCTGTATTTAAAATAAAGTAAATGCCAATTCCAGGCTTTACTTTTGGCAAGTACAGCCTGGTGGCCCGCCAGGCTTATAATGCATAACACGTTATGGAGGAGTGAGTTAGGCATTTTTAGAAACCTGGATATGGCTTTTGTGGTTTTGGGAATGTCAGACTCGGTTTTTACAGATGGCAAAAAAAAATTGCCATTTTCTTGCTTGGGTTTGATCAGCCAATCCCGCCTGGTTTCTCCAGTAGAATTTCAATGGGGCCAATCAGGAGTTGTGAACGATGACACTGATTTGACACCAATACTGATGAATGGGAAAACAATTTTCTGTTTAAGAATTGTAGTCAGAGCAAGAGGAATGTTTAAGGCATATTGTTGACCTAGAGAGCCTACTCCCTGGTTGCTTGCATTGAACTAAATTTCCAGGAGGCTTCATCAAGGGCTAATTGCTAATATGAGATGCTAAGGGTATCTTGAAATAACGCCACAAAATCAATAATGAATTTAAATATTAATTAAACTGCTCTCCCTCTCTCATGTGATATTGCTGCTGAATAAGGAAAAATCTGGGCTTTGACTAGACCTATAACTTCATTTCTTAACTCTCAGACCCTGATTGGCCGACATACTGATATATATAGGGTCAGTGTCCAGTTCTGTTTCAGCTTCATTCTTATTGTTTCATCTGGCCCCACATATGATGCACATTTTCTTTTTAGATTATTTTAATTTCTCACCTCTGTAAAAATGTGAAAATATGAAAAACAATTTTTCACATTATTAGTTTCAATATTTCCAGCCATACTTTAGTATTTGAAGTAAATAAAGATAGGGATAAAGGTGAAATGATATCCTGGTGTTCTCCTCTGTGCAGGTGGATGTTTCAGGTCAGGCTTTAATAGTAGGTGTGCAAAGTGGGTGACTACTGAACACAGTGGGCGGTGTGGCTCAACCACTGCATCGAGCAAAACAAAGAAGAGAAGAAGAACGCAGTGCAGCTCGGACTTTTTCGCACTGTCCAGTTTCTACCAGGGGGCACGGCGGTCCACAAACGCAACCCGGTCCAGCTGGTTGTACGAGAGCACACCCGCACTTAACCTCCGTCTCTGAAGCATGCACAAACAATAATCGGCCCGCGGGGTTGTTGTACCTCTCTCCCACACTCACACTCCCGATAATGAGGAGAGGGGTCCCCTGGTGAAGAGCTACTCTAAAGTCCTCAGCCTCAAAGTGTGGACAAACAGCAGCTCATCATCAGAACGCCGCTCGCACAAACGCCCCCGCATAAACGTGCAGCAGCTGCTTTCATCGGCAACGCATCGGGACCGAGAACGGCTGCAGGTCGAGCAAGGCGTTTGTCCAACGTAGAGTGTTGACTCACGTAACAGTGAACAGCTGCCGTTTTTCAGCAACCAGCTGAAAACGACACTTTAACAAACAAACAAAGTTGTAAATGGAAATCAAAGAGACTAGATATGAGAAAAATGTCATTATAGAGATATTAACAAGAAAATGAATGTGAAATTTAAATATTACACTAATGTTAGTGTAATATTTTGTGTAATATTTACACTAATTAAATGTTACACTAATTGATTGTGTAGTCTATTGATTGATGTTGCAATCAATATACATTCCTCATCTCATTTTTGGTGTTTCAACCAGAACTTTGGTACCACGGTAACAACTACAAGCCATGTTTTTTCCCCACAACCGATATCTGAGGTTTAGTATTGGCCAATATCAATCCAACCCAGAAAAACAGTGCTAAATTGACTTAAAATGTTTTTTAAAAAACACAAAAATATATGTACTGAATTACAAATGTATCTGATAACTCTGCACCAGTACAGCACATTTAAACACACCAAAAGCTTAAAAGGTGTTGTCAAACATGTAAAAAGAACCCAACTTTAATTTGTTCAGTCAGTCAGATTAGGAGACAACGTAAAATAAACAAAAACAATAAGTAGACTTCCTAAAAAAAAACTGCAACAAACCTTCTTTCATATAAACCAGACCAGACAAGGCTGTGTGTGAAGATAAAATCAAGAATTTATGAAATACTCAGAGCAGTCAGTCTGCATTAGGAGAAGTAAAAAAAATGCACAAAAACAGTGGCCCTATGTCACAGCCGAGGGGTACACCAGGGTTCAGACAGATGTTGTGAAGAGTAAAACCAATGTCTGGGTGGCAACACATGGATCTGTAGCATGACATATCATCATTGTAAAGCAGTGCAGTACTTCTCAACACACTACAGTCTAAGGGCTACTTTTGCTGCTGTATCATTCAAAAACAAGCTATTCTATCCCTTGGATGGGACAGTGAGAGCTTCACACTTGATGCCCTGCATGATTAAGACTCTTCTTCTAGAGAAGTAGCTCTTCAGTAGCAAAGAGAGCAATTGATTAATAAAATACAAGTTTTTTTTATAAGCTTCTAACACATTTAAGTGACTGTGTGTACTTAGTCAAAAAAGGTGAGAGAATAACAGAATTTGAAAGTGCAGCAACAAGTTGGGCACAAGTTGCTAACAATATTGACGTAATCTACCAGATAAATCCTGAAGAAGAACATAGGAAGGAGAACTTTAGGCTTAAGCACAAGTTTGCTGTTACGCAGCAGGGTAATAATCTGAAGCAAACCAGCAGTTTTACCAACAAAAATGTATAAAAGCAGGTTTTTGGAGTGGTCTAGTCAAAGTGCAGGCTGAGAAACGAATGAAATTCTTTGGCATGGCCTTAAATAGCCATTCTCTGACCAAAACACAATGCTGCTTAATTTAAAAAGAAATGCTAAGAGGAATGTCTAAACTAGGTTGGTTTTGATATTTTGGTATTAATTTTTCTAAAAATCGACATTTGTTTAATGACTGATTTTCAGTTCAATCATTTGATTGGACTAAAAAGTGAATTAGTCGGAGCACACACACACACACACACACACACACACACCTGCAATCACATGGGTGCCAAAAATGGGAAGCAGCCATTCCCATATAGACTAGATCCTATCCTGCCATCCTGAAAACCGACAAGTGGATCAGCGGATCGGGGCAAAACAGCACCAAATGTGCAACAATTCTGCGCCGATTTGCCAGGAAGGTGACCGTGTGTGGAGTGTGAAGGAATTCAAACGCTCCTGCACTGACGGCGGGGGTCTGTGCATTACAAGCGTTGGGATTACCACGTATTCCCAGTGGGCAAAATTCAATCACATCCTGCTGACATGCAGGCGCAGCTCCGGGCTGAATATATACAGATTCATGTTCCAATATGGCAGCAGAGGAGCGGGGAGGAGAGCGGCTCGAGGAGGCGCGAGTGGCCGCACACCTCGCCTCGCTCCCCCGGTAACAACCGCAGGAAGGGTTAAATCACTCCCAAAGAGAACCATTTACCTCCCACTTCATTAGCGGAGAGAGGGGAAAGCGCTTCTCGCTCATTTCTCCGCAAAACCGACAATTCACTTTAACATTCTGTTATAATTGACTGACAGTCGATGCTCCCCTGCATTACCACCATCCCCATTATTTATCAGCAACACAAACATTCCCCAGCCCCTCTGCAGCTACTCACTTCCGAAACTGCTCCCGCATCGCCCGCAAATCACAGCCCTGCAAGTCCAGAGGCGACGGCTCGACTCAGCGAGGAGAGAGGAGGAGGAGAAGGCGGACGAGCGTCTCCTGACACCGGCGAGAGGCGTCCGAGGTTACCGTGAAGGGCCTTAAACGAGTCGGTGTGTGTTCCTCTCTACAAGCGGCAGCGACGGGGCTGCGGAGGCTAAGACGTCCCGGGAATGCAGCGGAGGAACACTTCCGCTGGGCCAGACAAAATAAAAGCGGCGACCGCTTGTTCCCCACTTATTTTATGGCTTCAGCATCACTCTCAAACAAAGTCCTCTTCTTTTCGAGCAGGAAAACAAGCGTTTAACTAAAGTCGTTGATACTCCCAGAGGCGTAGCTAGGATTCTGAAACACTGGGCTCAGTCCAAATATTCAGGGGTGGTGGTGGTGGGGGGAGGGTCTTAAATTATAAGAACATCAAAAGTTAATATGAGTAATTCAATTCAACTAGTAAAACTTGTATTAGTATTTAAGACTATCAAGATTATTTTAAAGTGTTCTTAGATTGCACTGTCTTTTAAATATTGTCACCTTCCTAAAATTTTGGGGGGTGATTTTTTTTGCCTTAAAGTCAGAAATAAATTAGGCCATTAGTTTAAGAAGGTGACAATATGTAAATACATGTGGTTATTTTAAGTAATTTTTATGTAGCCACTTGTGTTCTTAAATAAACTATTAATCCTAACAATGGCATTTTTTATTTTTATATAAACTTGTACAGCTTGTCTTGATCTTCCAGTGACATTAAACAATAAAGCAATGTATTTAAGGTGTGCCTTCCTATAGTTCAAATGTGACATCATCATCTGGGAAGGAAAACTTTAGTCTGATTAAATGTTAGACAGTGGAAAACATTGCTGTGTGTAAAAAGATCTGGCTTCAACTTTCAAATCGGTTGCCGGTTCGATCCCCTCTCCTCCCGCTTCTGTCGCTGTGTCCTTGGTTAAGACACTTCACCCACCTACAGTTAGAAAGCCTGTTTCTGTCTTCTTAAATTGTATCATATTTGTAAAAAAAAAATGCATTTATGGTTGAAGCAGCAAAGTTTAGTATGTGTTTTCCAAATCAAAACAACTTATGTTTTGCAAATGAAAATGTGGAATACATTAACAAAAAAAAATGAAGCAGTAACAACATAAACCATTTACAAGTGTTGCAGAGGAGCAGCATCTCCTTCACTGGGAAAACAAAACTTGTGATGATTGAAGGCAACTTAAATCCAGACAGATATCCAGATGGGATTCAGAAACCAGCAGTTAACTTCTTTCTCTTCTCTTAGGAAGCAAACTATGTCAGACATCAATGTCCGCCTCCACAGAGCAGGGTCACTCAGGGACAACCACCAGAATTTCATAGGTTAGGCAGTTTGAGGAGAGGATTTTATTTATTTTTTATTTTTAATGGGAAGACTCAACCCTGCTGATGCTGCATCATTAAAGGTATTGTATTTATTCTAAACAATGACCTATTCTAACTAGTTTCAAATAAATGCATGTTTCATTTCCATTTCTATATTGTACTGATTTCATATGTTTGTCATTATTATATACTGACCAGTTTAAGTGTCCCTTTCAGTTTGTGTTTGACATAGGAAGATTATTGGTGGCGCACAACCTCCAACCTCTATTTCCTACTTCAATCAGCAATATAAAATATTGTATAAAATGTCACTTCAGGTGAGAGTTGTTTCAAAACTCTAAAGGTCTGTTTCGATCTTAGCTTCTAAGACTGAAGTATTCTTTTTCACTAATCCACAAGTTGTTGATTTTTTAATGAAGATCTTTATTTTGAAATAAAACCCCACTTACTTCCTGTCTAGCCTGGCCTGCTGCTCAGCACCGGCCCACAGCTCTGCTAGACAAGGCAGAGATCAGGCTCCCTGCCTCTGAATCCCTTCCCCCCCTTCCTGCTGTTTCAGGGGAGCAAAAGAGCCTGAACATCATCTAAGGGGGGTTTTCACCTCCCTGACAAGAAGGACGGACAGCGAGAGCTAAACACCACTCGCACTCGGCATCGTGAAGCAGAGGGAGAACAATAAGGGCCGGCTGGGAGAGAGCTAGAGGAGGGAAGGAGAGCAAAGTGCCTTTTGCTTGTGAGAAAGGAGAGATAAGC
Organism: Alfaro cultratus; assembly: GCA_903066825.1. Lineage (NCBI taxonomy): Eukaryota > Metazoa > Chordata > Actinopteri > Cyprinodontiformes > Poeciliidae > Alfaro > Alfaro cultratus. The sequence goes on from CAEFZX010007051.1 coordinate 15,396, forward strand.
TGAGATGGAGGAGGAAGGGTGAGGGTGGGTGAGGAGGAGTAGCTCTGCTTTGGGAGTCAGTGTTGCAGGATTGAGGAGAAAAGTGCGGACAAGTCTCAACTGTTACATTAACTCTGGAACAGTGTGGAGGTGTGTGTGTGTGTGTGTGTGCAGTGAAACAATAGCCGTTTGTGCCCATGCAAGTACAGCTGCAGACATCCGGACGATCCACTCTGGATTTTATCCTCGCGCCCAATTACTGATGAGTTCCAACTGTAGAGTGAAAACATGTGGATCCATCAGGAGATCCTCGCCGGTATTTAAACATGAACAGCTGCTACTGAAAAGCTTCCAGCTGATTTAAAATGCAGAAGCATGTGTTCGGTCGGAGTGTCTCGTCTTTTTCCCTGGTAAGCTGACAATTTGTCCCAGACTTTACAGTAACGCGTGATCCCTGTGGCGTACGGTGACCGTCTAAGGAAATGTTCAAACATGCTCTCTGTTCTGGTGTCCAAATAATTCAATCAGATTCTTCCAGTTCTTCTTTTTGTAACTTTAGCAGCCTCTTTCCAATTGTACAAGCATGAACGTTCATATCAACAGTAGCAAGGATATGCTAGCAAGAACGTTGACATTTCAATGGTGACGTTTAAGGGTTTTGGAGACTCTTAAGCATCTTGCGGCTCTGTTTTCAGACGGCGACATGCTTTAAAGACTTGAAGTAAACACAAATGGCTGATTTGCAATTCTTCCAAAAGTTCTTAAAATCCTATACTAGACTATCAGAAGATTTTTTTCAAGAGGACCATGGCCCCCCGTGTCCCTCCCTGGAGGTTGCCACTGGCTCATATCATTTGTACATGATGTGAGATGTATTTTTAGATATTATATATGGAAAAAAATGTCAGGATGTCCAAGGTTTTTCCTCACCAGAAATGTTTCAAGTTTTTACTATTTGCTTTTAGGTAGTGTTAAAATAGACTTTAAATATCTAAATATGTTTTATGGTGGCTGAATAATAATAATAATAATAATAATAAACAAATCTAAAACGTGGAGTAAAATCACTCCGCTTTTGTCACAATGTTCCCTTACGGTTGATGCACTGAACCACAACTTGTAGGAATTTATCTATATACTGTCCTTCTCTTGACATTGATCAAACAAAAATAGTATGAGAAGACATTTCTCTGAGCTTTAATCGTTCTCGAAACATATGTCATATATGTAAAACAAAACATTAGAAGAAGTAGAGGGGGAAAATATGTTAAAAACAAACATGAAGTTGAGTTAAAGTTCCCAAGGGAAATCCGTTTAGCTGCTTTTGGAGCGACACAAAGGGCAGGAGAATGTGAGGATCAGCTGGCCCACCACCCAAAGGTCTGTACTTACTTGATATAATAGGGCACATTGTTAGGAGAGATGCCCTGCTCGAACGGTCTTTCTACTGATCCTGGAGAAGACACAGGGACGGATGAGGAGTGTCACAACAAAAGACCTGAACTTTCACACAGTTTATGCATTATCTGGGGAAAAAAGGTGCAACAAATCCCAAGATAGTCTTCTTTTTAATATTTTTTTTGTTACTTAACCTTTATAAAGATAGGATGTTGCAAAGTGAGCCTGCTCTTTTCTGTTCTCTATTCCATTTTCCAGTAGATATAAAAAATTTGTCCCAGTTTCTGGTTCTTTTTTCCTAACACACTTTCTCCTTCCACTTAACTTTCCATTAACAACCTTTTGTGGCTTGTGGTTTAATACTTTCTTGTATGATTTATTTATTTTCACATATTTTTTGGGTTTACATTAGATCAAAATCACAGCTATCAAAATAGAATAAAACCTGGCAAGATCATATTTCCAAGTATTATTAATATGCCACATCAATTGATCTGAAATGAATTCGGAGCAAATAGGATTTTCTATAACTTCATATGAATTTTGTCAATTTGTACAGCATTTTATGGTGGCATTTTTCGTCATTTGTGGTTATATAAAAGAACTGGACTGAATTCAAACCATTGTCCAGCCACCTTGACGTTAAATTCCTCAGTCTAGGCAGGAGGACTGTATTTTTATTGTATAAATAAAGTCTAGCATAATTTTATGGGTATATAGAAATGAGTAGGAGTGGGGGCGGGGCCTCACCTTGAGAAAGGCAGAAGTCTGTGTGAGCGTCTGTCAGCTGCTTCAGATGTTCTTTGACAGATATCTGTTGGACAGAAAGCAGGAACCATTCTAAGAAAAATAAAATAAACATTTTTATTCATTGCCTGACCCTCTGATGTTCATTTAGATACATCTTATGAAAAAAACTAAATCGACCAAAACACAAATCAATACAATAATTCTAAAGGCTATCAAGGGAAGTTTGGAGTTTGAGAAGAGATGTTCTGTAAGTATATGCATCTTACATACAATAAAAATATATTTGATCAAAATGATTTTCCAGAGTATTAGTCTGTTACATCCCAGCTTTCTAAGAACCTTCATTTTGAATAAACTAAATCTTGCCAATTATCTACTAATTTATTGAGATTTTGCCAACTTCAGCAAAATCACAACAATTCCTTTAGTTTCTTTGGTTGCAATGTGTACAAAAGTTATGGAATAGATCATCATTACATTTTGCAGATGTATGTTTTTCCTTCCACTTTGATGTTATTTTTAATCACCAACTAACAAGCTATGTCCACTTGTTTTAGTTGCATCGTTTAGTTTGTGTGTAAAAAGAAAAGAAAACGTCATTTCAGCCAAATATATCACCAAACAAATCTAAATTATATACATTTAAATCAACACTTGTAAATAATTATAAGCATTAATAAAGACAAAGTGGTGTACAAAAGAACACATTGGTGGTCTGAGTGAAGAAAACAAAGATGAGCATGGACAGGATAACTGCATTTGAAGTGGAGGAACTGAAGGTGATGCAGTCTGAATGAGGCATGTCTACATGCTTCAATTTCAAATGTAAAAAGTATCAAAACAACAACAGAAATGGTCCCACTCTCCTGTCAACTCACTTCCTCCTTAACTCAAGATATTATAAATACCACCAGGATCTATGAACCTTTTGGGTTAGGATCATTCCTGCCAAAAAACACTTTTTAAATTAGATTTAAAAGGACAGGAGTGACAACAAGATCACTATTTGATAAATAGAAATCAAAAATGCTAAAGTGTTCCAGTTTTTCTGCTTGTAGCTAGCTAACATCTTTAGCTAGCCACAAGCTACATCATCATCATGAAGTAAATTTATTTCAGAATCTATAGATTCATTACAGCAAGAGGGATATTTGTTAATATGGATTGTTTCCTTGCCAACACTGCTATTGGTTTTCTATCAATGATGTTTTTAGTAGAATTAAAAAGATCAATCTCAAAAAATGGTTCTTAAATAGAATTTTCTATAGTCTGTATTTCAATTTGTGGTTTTATGACTTCCATAAATAATATCTACTAGCAGAAGGAACACATTTGTGGAGGGGTGAATAGTCCCGGAGCCACTAAACAGGCATTCTGGTGACACTATTTTTAGTTAAGTAGTGTCTGTGAAGATTAAATGCATGGCAAAATACCATTCTTTAATAGAAAATCATGAAAATCCAGCTGATTCTTGCTGCGTTGTCAACGCCTGCCAGTAAGCTACATCTTTAAAATCCCCAGGGAAGCACCGTCGTATGTGTGTGAGCTTGGGCGTTGAAGTCCTCAAGCTGCTGGACTGAGATGGGCTAGAGTCCATCTTTGTGGACAGACTGGCTCATTAAACATCCAACCTTTCATCTGCTACCCAAATGACAAAGCAGCTGATGACACAGCATGGGAAAGAGGAAGTGAGAGGAGGAGAGCCGCGATATGAGATGAAGATGCGACAGTGATGGTCTGTCCCAGTTTTTCTGCTTCTATGCAGCCAGGGACTGAAATTACCTTTGAGTCCACCTCATCCAGTCCATTGCTGCCTGAGTTGCTTTTTCCCGTATCCACGGTAACCTGATTAGAATTGTACAAGAGATGTTGTGGGATTGTTGAGGCAGAATCTGCTGCTATTACAGAGAGTGCACTTTGTGCCTATGTTGACCATCACCTGCGACCCTTTAGGCATAAGAGAACACTGGGAACTCACTTGAAAAAGCTGAATCTCGAGCTATTCCCCTCCTCCCAACACGGACATAAACATATATTATATGTAGAACATGACATTTAGGCATAATCCCATCTAAACAAATCATGAACACTAAAACGTTATCAAGAACCAGTTTAAACTCTAAATGGCAACATTCAAAGGACAATATAAAAACGAACAACAGAAGCCAAAGTTATTACGACAGTCCTTAAGCTTTTGGTATCAGACCAGTAAAACAGTCAAACGCCACATTGGTTCAGCACGTTTTGTTGTTCACCCCTTCTTTCAGAACTGCATTCCTCAAAATGTACAGTTCCTTGATTTCCGCTGATGGAAAACAAACTGCTGCATCATTGGCCGACAGGTTGCCTTTAGGCTGGATCAGCAATCGGTACTCTGGATTTCAGCTCTTGGAAAGTTCTTGAACGTTTAAACGAATGTTTGAACCTCATTTAAACCATACGCAAACATTTTACACAACCGTAGAGATGAGCCCTGATTCTAACGTGATCAGGTCCAGCTTCTTTGGTGGACATTTTATTAAGAGTTTGATTCTGTGTCTCTCCTCAAACACAACAGTGGAAGCTTCCAGGAGAGGGACTGTCACTGATCCAAGTCAGAGTCTAAGCAAGGCAAATCAAACAACAGTGTTATGTCATTTGTTGGGCCCCCTTCCATAGGATTAGGACCCTGCTGTGCTATCAGAAATTAGTCATCCTCTGGTCACTACAAATATTTGTACTACTAAAATGATTTCATTAGAAAAGGAACAGAAATTAAATATAAGCAAACAAATTCACTGTTTTTTGGGTTGTTTTTTTTTTTGCATCAAACACATTTTTTTGCAGACCCGGCTGATATTACAAGATGTTCCTATGAAGCCATAATACACAGTAGTGATCTGTGTGTTACGGCGAAAGCTGAGCAAAGAAACACTTTGGTTTATTGTTGCAAAAGAAAGCCAGATGTTTGTGTCTGTGCCAAAGCATCTGCTCCAGTCCTAACTTCAGAAAGACTAGCCTTCTGGTCCTGTCACCGTTGTTGCATCCATGCGTCCGTTTCATCCAGCTGATTGGCTCTATCCGTCACACCCTGTTATGATCACCAGTTGACTTCCAGCACACAAAGGGTGGTGTTTATTGTTGCTGACACAAACCGAGGCTGAACTGCCTCTGATCACTGGCACCACGTCATTATGAAAGTATTCTATCATGAAGGCTGAGCTAGCTCAGTTTAATCATAGTAATCTTAGTAGTAGTCGAAATGTCTAAAATATTTAGAAGAGCACTCAGATCATAAAAGCCTGTTGTGATAAAAGACTTGGTGTAGTCTCAAGAGTGCAGTCTATCATTTAAATGCTAGGTCAGCCAGCTACTGCTACTACAACCTGCTGATATATTCTTTTGAAATTTTTCTTTTGTCACACATTAAATACATGTAATTACTCACCATTTCAACATTTTATTTTGCTTTACATACTGAATATACAATTCAATAATGTGTTAAAAAATGAAAATTTGCTCAAGTTTTAGCCATTAAAGTAGATTTCTTTTGGGTATTATTTAATTTATTTTGGTCACAAATCCTTCCCAAAAACTTTCAGAAGCGTTTAGCAGCAGATACACAAAAAACAAATCAGAACAAACTTAACACTTCCACATGCTGCTACCTTTATCACTGTAGTTCAAGAATTTATTCATTGTGTGCAAACTTTAGCAGCAAACAACAAAGCTGGCTGTATAAAGAATGCATTTTGAACAGTAAATAAGCCTTATGACTGGAAGAAAATGTGTTTGTATCCAACCTTTGCTTAGTGATAGCATTAAGACTAAATTCAAGCTTGCTAACAAGGCATAGCTCGTTAGCTGCCTATTGTTAATTAATATGAATTAATACACAAAGCAGTAGTGTTAAGCAGAAACTGTCTTAGCACTACCGCAGAAGCTAGCGTCCATGATCTTCCTTATCTCCGCTCTTCGGGGTACAGCCAATCAGCATCAAGGAAAACGAATGGTATTCCTCGATTGGCTGTTTTGCAAACACCAACCAATAGTGTGTGAATTAGCATTGCGCTTAGCTATTCCAGTTTCTCAAGCAGCATTTTGTTTTAAATATTTTAGATATAGATTATGAAATAAATCTGTGAACAGGCAGGTTTTCCACCAATAATTTGAAATTCCACATCACAGAAACTTCCGTGAATACCTGAATCCACAAGTACTGAACCACAAGTGTGTGTGTGTGCGTGTGTGTGTGTGTGTGGGTGTGTGTGTGTTTGTGACCTCTGCACCTAATGAACCACGACCTCACCAAAGTTGGGATTGTTATTCGTTTCACCAAATATATCACAGGAAAATTTAACACGGTTTGGGACTGAGGTGTTGGCTATATTTAGTCAAAGCAAGGTCAGCCTTGGTTGGCTAACAGAGTGAAAACATTGCTCTAATGTCCTTAAAAGCTTTGCCTGCATGTGTTTTCAGTGTTTCAGCTTTTCAACAACCTTAACATTTTGATGGAAGACACTCAGGCTAATGTCCTAATAAGGTAAAAGCTTTGACCTCTCAATCCATGAACATAAAAATTAAAATTAAAAGTTGAGACCTTTACACTGATGGGTAAAATTTAGTCATCCACTGGTCATGATTGTAAATGAGAGCATTTTAGTAGGTAAAACTGTAGGTAAATAACTAAAAATGGCAAGGCCAGGGAAGCGGGAGCTAACCAGATTGGAGGGTTAGTACCCTGGTTTAGGTTGGAGACAGATTGCCAATTCCTCATGGTAAATCCAAATGAATTCCACTGACATCATCAAATTCATAGCAGGAAGTCCCTGGCATATCAGTAATGGTTGTCTTAGCTAAAAAGAAAAAAAACCCGGTAAGCTAGGCAGCAAAACTTTCGTTACTTTAGCCAACAACAACAAAAAAAAATACAGGTGCAGCCCTATTACAAATAGTCTTTTTATATGGATTCATTACACAAGCAGTGATACATTTTTAGTGTTTATTGCTGTTACCATAATCTTAAAAACTGAGAACCCACACCAACTTGGTGAAATAAAGTTACAAAACAGAGTTTATAGGAAAAATGCTTTTCTTGTGTGCGTGTGTTTAAGGGTTACATACTTGGAGGAGTCTCCAGCGCGTGTTGAGGTCTTCAATGCGTTCCAGGTTGCTAGGAGACAACTGGATGTCGGATGGATCGAAAGTGGATGCCAAATGGTTCATGTGTGTCACATCGTCCTTAATCAGAGCTATTTCTTCCTGGAACTCCTGAACCAAAGAGAAACACACACATATACGTAACCGCTCAGATAAAACCGCTCAGATAAAAATTTCAATGCAAATAATTACTCTTATGAAGACAGAGAGACTTGTTGCTCTGTTGGAGTTACCTTGACTCTACTGATGTGCTCAGGTAAGGAGTCAATCAACAGTTCCCCTACAGGTTCCCAGCCCTGCTTCACCATCTCCGCCTGCTTCAGCTGTTTGTCCAGCAGGTCTTCTGCTTCCTGGAGCTCCATCAGTCTGTCCAGGGCCAACTCCAACCTCCTCTGCCAGTCGGCCGAGTCGACGTTGAGCCGGTCCCACCTGTTCACCACATCGTCTGCCTCTTTGCGCAACACTCGGCCCACGTTCTGAGCACGCTCCTCCGGGCTGATGTCTGACGTTTGGGATAAGGCAAGTCTGGCAAAATGAGTAGCTAATAGCAACAGTATCATTTATTAAGATATATTTGATCAATTGGGCCTCTGTGAAAGTATGTTTCTAGAAACTTTCACCTATTCTTCACATTCTCAAGTTCAGTCTGGTTGTGAGTGCTAATTTTCAAGCCTTGCCACAGATTCCCAATTGGATTTATCCCTAAATTTTGACTAGACCATAGAAACATTAGCGCCTTAGGAAGGTATTTGCACCCTTGCGTCTGTCCCTCAAGTTGTTGAATTTTGGCCATTAAACTTGGCCCCACTCTGAGAGCCACATGAGGGCGATAGAGCTACCGCCTGAAGCCCTGAGCAGACTCTGGAATTCCCCTCTTCCTCTCATCCCTCTCTGAATGTGCTCAAGTTGGCAGCCTGTCAGATTTATTAGACCACACTTTAGACTTGGCTTGTTTTGTAGCCCAAGCTGCTGCCATGGTGCAAACAGCGCGGCCAGTAAAGCATCTGTGACTGCGTTTCCGTGTCGACCTCCACAAGCAGTCGTTACTAGGCTGTCACTAGGATGCATATTTTTAATTTATGAGCAAAGAGAGGCGGAAAGCTAATCCTCGCTTCCCTTTATTTCAGATTTGAGAACTGAAGGAGCTCAAATACTTAGAGAGCAGAATTCACCATTCCCTCATTTACTTGAAAGTTCACAGATGCTCTCCATTATGTGCATATGAGCAACAATTTCTGTCTGACTATATATAGAAGCCTGGTGGAGACATACTTGGAATGATTAGTGGCTGTAATTGCAGTTACATGAGGTTGTATTGTATTGACCCACATTGCAATTTACTAGTGTTTGATGGGAAATAACACTGAAGTTTGTGGTTGTAACATGACAAAATGTAGAAAGTAAAGGGCTAAGAATACTTTTTCAAGGATCTGTAAATGATGAATGGTTCTTTGACGTAACAATCTCAAAACAAAAACATTATAAAGCAGAAATAAATGTGTTATTAATGTCAGCAAATCTGTTTTAGACATAAATGAAGTTTGTGTGCGTGTGTTTTACCTCTCAGTTCAGGTGATGGTGACTCTCTAGGCAGTTCGGACAGGAAGAATCCCGCATCATCAAGAGCCTTGGTCACCACCGGATCCTTGGCTCTGAGCTCCATTTTGAACCCCTGGGACGGACACACACGCACACACACACACACACACATACACACTCATGTTCAAGTCTCTTATCTACTTACACCAGAGGTAGCTTTCATTCCACTTATCTTTGATCTCAGAACAAACGATGCTTGGAACCGAGTGTCAGCTACACTGAAGGTTTTCTTCGATTTCATTGGCTGTTTTTACCATTTACCATGACAGGACATTATATTAACTCTTCACTTATTTTCTTTTTTGTGGTTTTTGGTGGCAAACCATGCATATAGATACTGAATTATGATGCTAGTGTGAGTTTCAGGAGGTCATGGATACTTTCAGCTTGATTCTTCTCATTTTAGGCTTTTAATATTGTCCCTAAACACAGCTATTTTCTGTTTTAATCCATATATAGTCAAATTAAAACAATTTTACACCAGAAAAAGACATCACATATTTCCTTATTAATCTTAGACATAAGCTTGTGTCATGTTTCCCCCTTACTCTGTGGGTATCCAGCTGGGTCTGCACGGTGGGAACGTCGCCCCCTACAGGCTTCTCCTGCTCCAGCTGCTGACTCTTGAGCCTTAGCCAGTTCAGCAGCTCCTGCAGTGACATGTGGAGCCTCTTCCAGGGAGCCATGTCGGAGTCCAGCTGTGACCTACCAAACAAGCAGAAGTTTTTCCCTCCCACCTTTTTTTTTTTTTAAATCATCTGGATCCAAACTGAAGCATTTCTCCCTCTTGGGACCGTCTGTAGTCCAGGGCTGTCTCACCTCATGCTGAGAGTCTTGCTGCACAGGTCGTTCCAGCGCTGCCTCATGTTGTCCAGACGTCTCTGGAGCAGAACCCGGTCCTCAGGGTCCCTCAGAGAGGTCAGGATCCTCTGGCCGTTCTCATCCAGGGAGTGATACAGCTCTTCATGGCCGTCCACCTCTGCCTGGAGGTCCTAGTTTAACACAAAGAGACAGGATTTGTAATAAAAATGCTATATATATATATTAAATATGACTTGAGAGAAATTTTGCTTTGTAATTTTAATGCCTTGAAATTGGGCCTGTCTCTTTAAGAAACTCCTTCTCTTTCTGAAACTCTGCCTTCAGGAAGTCATCACAAGATGGCTCCTCTATTAACCCTTTAACGACATTTTTACCAGCTGCTCCTATAATGAGCTTAGCAGTTCCACCAGGTGTTTGCTAATTGCTACTGGCTAGTCTGAAGGAGCTGAATGAAGGAGGGCTGCACTTTGGTGTACCCAGCTGAATTGTTACCATGGAGATGAAAGTATTTCTCAAACATGCAAGAAATAATCAAAGTAATTAAAACATCTTGGGAAACTGAGTATTCAGCTCCTCCAAACTAGCCAGTAGCAATTAGCAAACACATGGTGGAACTGCTGAGTTCATTATAGGAGCTTCTTCTCAGTGCAACGCTGATAAAAATGTTGTTAAAGGGTTAATAGGGGAGCTACATTGTGATGACTTCCTGAAGGCGGAGTCTCAGAAAGAACAGGAGCTTCTTAAGGACACAAATGCCCAATTTCTTGCAAAGCCAAATTTCCTTCGCTGAAGTTGGCATAATTACTTGACTGTGCTGTAAAACGACTCTGTGGCCAAAAAGCACATAACACTGGGTCTTTAACCAAAGATTAGGTCAGACATGAATATGACAAGAGAAGAGTTTCACATGAATCCAACGGGCTCAACGATCATCGTTGAAACAAAGAAGCTCTTTATCCATCTGAACTTTAACAACAAAAGTCTAAAAATGACGATGGCTACAACATGTAAAATACGCAATCTGTTTTCATAACTGGAATTTTTTTCCGCTTTACAAAAGAACGAAGCTTGAATTTTATGTTCCAACCTGAACTTGGTAGACCTTCCTACGCAGCATCCTCCAAAGAAGAAACTAGACGCTAAGTCGCAGAGGAAGCGGCATGTTTTTCCTCCGTTCCGTTCAAACGAGCTCCCCCCCGCAGCCGCACAGAAATGCCCTCTGTTTAAAACGCGAGGCAGATACTGGAGACGAGAGGACGGGGAGGGCGAGGAGACAAAGTTGGGCCGGGTAAGTTGGTGGAAACACAAGAGGGGGCGAGGAAGAGATAGGAGGAGGAAAGAGGCAAAGAGGACATGAAAGCAAGAGGAAAACGATGAGTGAGCTCGTTTTCCAATTAAACCTTATCTGCGTGTGGCGTTGTCGCCCCGGAGAGAGTGTGCGCACTCCTCTGGATGCTACAGCTGCCATAATAATTGGACACAGAAGACTATCTCGGCGCTGCACACAGCACTGCCTGTTGGACTGACACAACTCTTAATGCATGTGCGTGAGTGCGTGTGTGAGAAGAGGGAATAAAAGCTGAAATTTGTGTCTCGGATTCCGATTCCAACATGCGAGTGTGTCCGAGCTTCGACAAAAAGAGCGTGTAGGAGCAGCATGAGGGTCAGAGTGTGTCCTCGCCACAGACAGAGGCCACCATTCAACACCCACAAGGCAGTGGGGGGCATTTTTCCATATGTCCGCCAGACTGGGAGAGGCCAATGAGATCTCTTCATGCTGCTGTATCAGCATTGTTGTCATTCCAAGCAGGGGAGGGAATTGTGCAAGTGTTTTCATATTTTTTTTAATATATATTTTTGCTCGACTTGTTAATCAAACACTGGGCTAAGTCGGGAGGATATTATCTCCTGGGATGGCGTTTGATGTCAGCTTTACAAAAACTGAAGTGAGCTTGATTAAAAACACTGTAGATGTTAAAAGGCTGGAGTGAGAAGGAAAGTTTAAAGTCTCACTACAGAATGTCGATTAGATTTTAGTTTGGTATTCTCCACAACTTTCACCTTCAAATGGCCTCATGTGACCTACAGACGACTTTTTCCCTGAAGTCTGAATGATGCAATTCTGATCTTTTGACCCTCGTAAAAGAAAAAAATAAATAAATTGTATGTGTGGTACTTATTCGGGTATGAATCTAATTGTTTTCTGCAGTCTGAACCGTTATGTCGCAGTAATATTGTTTATCGCAACGATATCTGGGACAACTTATCATCGAGCAAATTTATTGTGAAATTTATGCAAAATTGTCAAAAAAGTTTAGTTTAAATAGCTGAATTTGTATTGACCGTGAAACTGTGCAAATGGAAATTGCAAAAATAAACTTGCTGAATTGAAAAAGCACAGATGAGACGAGTTTTTGGCTGGAACGAAATGGATGATTTTCGCAAAACTGCAACGGTGACACCTTTTTTTATTGTTTTGCATCACACGAGTCACGTGGTAAACACAGAAAACGACAACGTACTTTTCAGGAGGCCAACTCTGCTTGTATTAAAATTGTCAGCCCAAATAAAATACTTAATATTTCAATATTCCTGAGAAACAGAATTAGGGTTTTCATATGCCGTGAGCCAAAATCGTTAAAACAGGCAGACATAAACATTAAAAATCTATCACTCTGTATGAATATGAGCTCAATGCCTCTCTGAATATAGAAAAAAAAATGAAACGAAATGAGGAAAGATGCAGAAGAAAGTCTCTCTGCTAAACCCGCTCTGCCCTTATGCCATGCTGTCCTTGTGAAAACAATTTACTCTCTGCCCACACAGCTCCAAAGCTGAGTGCTCCTCAATTATTCATGAGGGGCCAGTTTTTATATATAAACACAGGAAATCTGTTGCATTAATATCCCGACTCGGCGAGCGAGGAAACATGAGGGAATCAGTCATCGTCTAATGACGGCTGACAGGTGGAGTGAGAAACATGGATAATCCTGTTCCACTGGTACCTGGTGAGGGAAGGGGGGACGAATCAAACAAGAACTGTGATGGCAGGAGAGCTGAAACTAATTTAGCTTTTTTTTTTCTGAGCTCCCTGTTAAGATCCAGCACTTTCTGTCCCTGGTAAGTAACCAGGTCATGCAGTTACACCTCAAACGAGCCGGATTACACGCCTTGATGAAAAGGATGTGTGTGTTAAACTGTGTCCTACCTTCCACTGGGCCAGCAGCCTCTTGGCCGCCTCAGGCTGATCCTGCAGCCTCTCCTTGTTGGTGGCATCTATTAAAACATTGCAGGTGGTCTCCGCCTCCGTCAGCCAGCTCAGGAACTTCTCCAGGTCCAGGTAGAACTGGTGGAGCAGCTTCAGGCCGGCTTCCACAGCCGCCTCCCGGTCTGAAACTCTGAAGACATGCGAGAGAGATGAGGGAAACCGAGGACTTACCTCCAACTCAGGCTTTATTATCAAGTTGTACCGGAATGAACCCTGGTCGCATAGCACTTTCACCAGTTATTTTAGATTTTCATGAATTAATAGATGCACAGAAATATTCTGAACAACGATTTCTCTTTTGTGTGGCAAACGACTGTTCTGACTTCCAGTAAAGTTGCTAACATATTTCATCCGAGGTGTTGAAATTGTCTCATTGACGTAAACAAGTGACAAAAATTGCGTCATTTGGTATTTCTTGACACCAGGGCCCAGTTGAACTATCCCGTCAGAACTGTGTGCGAAATATTGCGTGATTGGTCATTAGTTTGTTGCCGTGTTTTATACAGAAATGACTTTTCCGCCTCAAATGAAGAGTGGGAGAGCCCTAAGCAACTAAAAGCCTTCAGTTCCTCTAAAAGCTCCCTAAAACAAAAGTTTTCCTGCAGAAGTCCAGCCAGTTTCTCTAGTTAATTTTTACAAACACGTTCCTTATTCAGACAACACAAAGAAACCAACCGACTGGACAAAGACTGGAGAAGAAAAGTCATCTCTTCTCCCTGCTAGCAAAGAAACTGGGCATTGCGTAGCATTAGAGGTACATAACTAAAAGTAAGACTGGTACTCATTCTGAATGCTTGCTCTTCCAGTGATCTACTGCCATTTCTACCACACGTGTTAAGACACCAAGACACTCAGAAGACGGGGTCTTCCATGTAACAAGCGGTCTACCAATTGAGTCTTCTCATAACCAAACAAAGTAAAGCATTTTCCAGACTATAAGTGACGCTTTTGTTCATAGTTTGATTGGCCTGCTTCTTATAGTCAGGAGCAACTTATATGTTTTTTTTGTTGTTCCAGTTTTATGCCATATTTTTAGACTAACGGGACTATTGTATTCCCGAACGAAGAACGTTGGTATTGACGAGTGTGCGGTTACCGTTTGTTGATGTGCGCCCACGTCGCCAGCATGTTGTCATTGACCTGGGTGACCTTGTGCGTGTCGTCGCTGGCGTACAGCGTCAGCAGCTTGTTGGCCAGCGCATTGGTTTCAGTCACCTGTCCCTGCCACTGCTTCAGGTCCTTCATGAAGACCTGCAGGGCAACGGAAATGAAAAGGGCTCGTTCTCGTTGTTGATGCCAACAGATCTGGGAGTGCCAATTGTCTGACATTCACGCAGCCATGCAGAAGGATCTCCGGTGCCCACCCTCAAATCTGCATGTTGCTTCTTCAGCGCGTCCGCCGTGTACGTTATCTCCTGCCACGATTCCAGCCTCCCACTGGCCTGTTTGATGAGGTAGTCCACCTCCCGCTTTGTATCCAGCCAGTTTGTGGAGTCCTGCAGCATGTTGAGGATTTGCTTGAGCCTGTCGGAGAGTTTGGTCTGAGAGTCTTCCCAGTGGGTCTGAAGCTTGTCCACTGTAGGGGAGGAAAAAACTAAATTGTGTGTTTTCCAGGTACATAGTGCCATTTCATATAACAGTCATGTAGCTATATTGTCTCCAGTTGTTATAAAAATACCATATACATCGAATATGACTTAAAAGATGTTTGACTTCATAATTTAATGCCTTAAAAATCGATCACTGCTCCTCTTTTGAACCTTTAACAATGTTTTTACTGGCAAATTCCTGAGAAGTACCTCACATAATGAGATGTTTGCTAATTACTACTGGCTAGTAGTAATTAGCAGCAGAGCTGCTAATTACTACTACTAGCAAGGCTGCTGGCTAGTAGCAGCCCTGCTGTTGGGGCAGCTGCCCCAACAGATCCTTGGAAGCTGCGGTTCTGAGGACGAGCTTCGTCCTCAAAGGTGATGCCCAGTTCCACCAAGCTTTTTGCACAGCTGAATGGTTGCCATGGGAGATTAAAAACGTTAATTCTTAAAAAATTGCCGTATTTCGCTGAAAAGTTTTGGTACTAGGATAGGGTGCCTTTCAAGGTGACCATATAAAACTTAGTTTATTTTACAAAACTGCAAAGGAGACAGTTTTTTTGCAACTGTATGTTGCCACTGGCACAAGCCATGAAAAAGATAACAGGACAGCAGCATGTTTTTGTAATAACTTCATGTGTGATTTTAATTGCATTTCTTATTTATTGGAAACACCACAATTTGAAATTGTTTTTTTTTAATTATCAGAATATATGTAACACAAGCTTTGTGTATATTTGTAATGGAAACGCGGCTTTGTGAGGATGTGTGTGGCTTACTGCGTTCTGTGATGGCATTGCGCGTGTCATGGTTGCTGGTCTTGTTCTTCAGGTTCTGTGCTGCCGTTACTTGTTTCTCCAGGAGGGGGCGCCGCTTGTCGAGCTCCTGTAGAGATCCCTGAACGCAAGCGATGCACACTCAACTTCCCATTCATGCAATGTTATTATTCTTCAAAACCTAAATCGTGCACACGCGTGGATGCTACATCACTTAGCTTGATCACAGATCATGTTTGAGCTGCGATAAGATCGTCACCTTGAGCTGGTTTATGTTTTCGTTGATGTCGTCCAGGTCAGCGACCACCACCTGCTTGTTTTGCACCATGTTATCCAGCATCTTCAGCCAATCAGTGAGCTCAGCCCAGGATTTGTTGAACTGCTGGAGAGCAGCAGATTCAGGCTGGGAACTTCCTGTTAGGCCTTCGTCTGGGAAGAACACACAAGAAACTTTCCAAACATCTTCAAGGTAAGCCTCCAAAACGTTTCCAGCGTCACAGTTTGGAGATAAAAACAAGACAAATGAACTAAAAAAAATAGACTGTTTCAATTCAATATTATATGACATTATTTACCCCTGTTATTATGTCTTGATAGTTTTCTACATAATAAGGACGAACTAAACTATAAAAATGTTTTATGTTTTGAAAATTTTCTCTCACACATCTTAAACATCCAATTAGTCTGAGAACAAAACACAAATTAAAGAAAAAACGTAAAAAAAAAAAGAAATACCCCAATTCAAATAACTCAGCGTTTTGCACAGCTGAATGGTTGCCATGGGAGATTAAAGGATTTCTCAAACATGTATTAAAAAAATCTAGGCAACACTCCAGGTCTGTTTTTGCTTAGGGAATAACATTATAACAAAACTCAAAAAAGTCGATTTTACATGATACTGCCTCTTTAAGTACAGATATGTGAAAATGTACTTAAGTACAGCAATAAATTACTTGTGCTTCACTACAACAACTAAATAAAGACAGAAACAGTTCTGTCTTCATATTTAGTTGCCTCATTAGCATCTTTTCTTGCATCAGATGTTTTTCAAGTGATGATTGTATTTGAAGTATTACGATGTTCCTGCAAAAGAAAACTTACGGGTTTTTTTGGAGACGAGAGCAGCAGCCATCCTTTCTTTGTGCTGCTGCAGCAGCTCCAGAATCACCATCCAATCCTCCCTTAGCTTCATGTGTTTCCCCTGATGTCATCAACACATGGAAAACACACACACACACACACGCACACAACTCACGTCTCGGCTAACAAAGGGTTCAAGGTAAGCTTGTACAAATACAATCAAAAGAGTTTAGCTAGTTCAGCAGGAGCGCGTCTCTTTGATCTGAGACCTATATTAATGAAGCCGGTGATCTAAAATGTGACGAAATCTTTGAAGAAAACCTGGTGGTGAGATGAAAGATGTCAACGTGATGTTGGAACAAAAGGCTTTTCTTCACATCATCTTTACAGAGGTGAAGCGCGTTGTGAAAACGTCAGTGTGTGGTTGAAGTTCAGCTGTCGCTCACCTTCTCCAGTCGTCCTGGAGGAGTGTCCTTGTACATCTGACTGGCTCGCTCCAAAACAAACTCCACTTCTGGCTTCTTCTGCTGAACGTCCTCAATTAGCTGTTAGACGCAACACTTTAGTATTTGTTGTTTAAATAAGAAAAGTAGATATGAGGTTATTATGAGTAGGAAAATAAAAGTTGCTGTACTCTGGGTGGTGGTTCCTGGGGACTCTGCTCCAGCTTGGTTCTTGTGCTTGACGCCCAGCCTGACAGGTCATCCAGCTCACCTTGGAGCTTCAAAAGATCCTTCAGCAGACCCTCGATCTCCAGCTGACGCTCTGGCAGAGCCCTAGACACCTAAAGGAAAGAAATAAAGAAAAGGTAGACCCCCTTTTAATGAAAGTAGAAGCGCAAGCTTGGTAGTGGAGGGGTAATGATCTGTGCTTGTTAAGATTCGACCACAACACCTCTGTCTTCTGTCCCACCAACGTCATTGACAGGTCAATGAACCCATACACAGCAAGGACTTTACAAGAGACTGGCTGAGAATCAAGCTGCTTCGATGGTCCAGTCAAAGTCTATACCTCAACCTCCTTGAAATGCTGTAGTTCTACATACAGAGAGCCATGCTAAGCTCAATAAATTCTTGTGTTTTAGGATTAGTGGCAGCAGGTTGAAGTTGCTCTCAGTTCTGATTTGTTAGCTGCGTTGACTGTTGTTCATAATTATTTGGTTGAGGTTGGATTATTTCCTCTGGCTTTAGATGAAGGGGAGCTGGAAGGATTTTTGTCTCTCTCTTATGTTCGGTTGTCATGACACGTAACCATGACATCGCCCCAAATCCCAGAGGACTTGAAAAGGAGGCCAAAGATCAGAGAGAAGGATGAAGTTAAAACCGTTTCTTCCATTGATCAAAATTAGCAAGGCTTATGTCCCCTACTCCAACGTCTCTGCCTGGTTTATAGAGGAGTGGCAAAAGCAAATGAGGTGGATTATCATATTTCGGCAGCAACTAAAGGTGTCATCCAGTATGGATTATTGTCTATGCTGCCTGGAAATTGAGTCGTTAGCATGATGATCATACAGCAAAAGATGGCACAACATTTAGTATTTTGAATTGAACTCATGGTAAATTCATGCCACCTTCAATGGTTTGTACTTCCACATCCCCACAGCTCAGTAATATCAGCAATGGTAGTTGCTTACCTGAGCCCAGCGAGTGTTGATGCCCCTGATGTCTTTGTGCTTGTCAGCAGGAAGAAGTGTTAGCATCTTCTGCTTGGCGTTCAGATTCTCCACTGCCGACTTCTTCGCAGGAAGCTCCTCCACACGTGTCTTAGACAGATAACGGAAAATATTCATTTCATGTGACTCTAGCAGCTCCTAATGGCAAGAAACTTAGCCTCCGCCAGGCAATAGAGATTCATGGCTCACTCCGCTGAACAGCAGAGTGTGTCAGTACGCTATAAAAGAGGGTTTCCACTGCCAGTGGGACTTTGAAAAGCGGAAAGCTAGGGATTGGGATGGAGTTTTGGGGGTTGTTCTTTATATTATCCCCCTTTTTTTTTTTTTTTGCCGTACCTGGACTTTGCTCAAAGTGTCCCTGATGTGCTGTGGTTCTGGGGGGTGCAGAGGGATGGCCAGCACACCCTCCGCTTTATCCAGCCAGCCCAGCATCGAGCCCATGTCCTCCTCAAACTCTGCGGCAGCTGTTCGCGCCTCGGAGGACCTGCAGATACAAGGTCTCCTCTTAGTAGTGGGACATTGTTGGACATGGTGATTGTCAAATAACAGCTGTGCGGTTGGATGGGGGCTCGCCCACCTCCTCTTACGCTCCCTGAGCTCCTGGCAGATGTTGGCCCAGCGAGTGTTGAGTAGTTTAAGCTGCGATCGGAGGCGCAAGGCATCATCCGGTGTGCTCATCTGGCTGATGTCTTCTCCTGCAGAGTTCACTCTGCCCAACACCACCTCCTGGTGAGGTATGTCGTCCACCAGGTTCTGTGCAGACACACACACACCTGCCTCACCATTTGCACAAGGGCAGGTCTTGAGGGGTAATATTGTCTTTATAGGTTTCATCCGGAGAGAAAGGGTTCTCAATATTAAAATACATTGTTGTCCTGCAGAGGTACATCTTAATATGTTCATGTAATTGACAAATAGGGAAGAGGAGGATTGGGTGTTACCCTGAGTTGCTGTCTGTGTGCTGCCGGCTCACTCTCAGACAGTTTCAAAGTGCTCTCGGCATTGCTCAGCCACTCCTCCACTTCCTTCTGGTCCGAAACAAACCTCTGCCATTTGGAGATGCAGTCCTTCCAACGCCTTGACAAAGACAGATAAGATATTTCTATATGTGGCAAACAATGAGTACAAAAATCAATCAGCTATATATGACGTAAAAGAAATCCCAAAGCTGTCTTATGATTTTGTAGCTTCTATAACCACAACAACCAAAATGTAAAGAAATCTTCTGAATATTCCTCCCGAATTCTTTTACTTCAGTCTGTCTTTGTAGAGCTTGTTAAGTTTGTCCCAGTTGTTGTTGAGTAGGGAAGCCGTCTCCTGAACCCTGTGACCTTCCAAAGGTCCAGATCCCATCACCATCTCTTCTCTCCGGCCCAGCGCTCCTTCCACTGGGCCGTGCAGCTTGTCTATGTTCTCCTTTACGTCCTGCATGCGAGGAAGTGCACAAAAAAACAATTGTTCAGGATTAGGAAAACTAAAGCGAACGAACAAAAAAGGGTATTAAGCATTCAAAGAATATCTGTTTGTAGTCAAAACCTGATGTTATTGGCAACCTTTGAGGATAACATAAAAAATCAGTCATTTCCTGTATCACAGTCAAGCAAAATAAAACTATAGTTTAAAAAAAAAGGATTAAGGCTTCCACATCCATTGTCTGTGCCAATTTTTTTTTACATTTCCTACAATTTCAGCCCTGGTCTCAATCGGCAAGGAGAAGAAAAGGATTAGCTGTTTAGCTTAAGTTAAACCAAAAAAATATTCCGTTTTGTAATTTCTTCTGTCACAACAATCTTAAAAATTTGAGTTGTTTTTTAAATTCTCAAAAAAAAAAAAGAGGTAACGTGGCAAAGGTGCATCACCGTGTGTTTTAGCAACACCGTGGCTGTGTAATGAGAGCATAATCGAAATCTCTCCACATAGCCTCTACAAGCACAGAGTTCACAGGAGAGCTACCTCAAGGACTTCACACTCCCACAGAAGGAATTGTTCACACTTTCACTCTCCTCCCAGAGGCACCAAAGTGAGAAATGGAGAATTTCTAGCGTTAAGAATTCAACTAGACCTGAAATACTTCCATATATGATTTATTTGAAGGACACATGTATGCACAAAGTTATCTGATGCAAATGCATTTTCTTTCTATGCCATTTTTTGCTGTTGGCATTCACTGCAGAAATAAAAACATATTTTCACTCATTTATTGTGACGTTGCTTCAACTGGCCAGGTCCAGGTTCGGGTTTGGTGCTTAGGGTGTCATGGTGCATATTTAGCCATGTTAGCCACAAGAGGACTGGGATTGGCTGAGTGATAACATTGGGGGCCTTCAACTAGAAACCTGACAGTCAGGTGTGCTGTGGTGGCATAGAGGTTAAGTACAACCCACATATGGAGGCCTTAGTCCTTGACGCGGCCGTCACGGGTCCAATTCCAGGCCTAAATTTCAAAGTCTAATTTCCAGATGTGCAAGATTTCTGTTTAATAATGATCGAATTAGTTATACAGTTGCCAATTTACTGTTTTCATTTGGTCCAAAAATATGTTGTACTCAAAATCAGTATCTAGAAGTGAGCATGAAAGAATAAATGAGTGGATACATCAAGGACATGATTGAATTAAACATTTACAAAAGCCTCTTCTTTTTTTTTTTATCTCTTAAGCAGAATCAGCCTTTTTGTGGTAAGCCAGAAGGACGATGTTAAAATTGAATGTGTTGACTTTGAACAATACAGAGCACCGTTACAGATGAGATATGATATCGCAAAAAGCAACAAAGAGTCATTGTGAAAACTATGTAGCAGAAAATACACTCTTATCGCTAGGTCAAATGAAAAACAGACAAAACAAATCCCATTTTTGTGGTGGGTTAGAAAAGTATTAGTAGATGTATATCAAAGATTTTAGAATTTTGATATACAACCTCAGAATATGTTAAAAATGTTATGTTATTTCATATTTTTTCACTGCTATGGACAATAAGTATGCTATTCTAGGAGCTCAAAGCTATGTTGGAACACATTTTAAATATCACAAATACATGTTTTTAGTCAAAAATGTTAATTTTGAAGAAAATTGACATTAAGAATAATACAGTGGAGTGCTGACATGCAACAACTGCTTGTTAAAACCGTTGAATATTTTTGATTTGATCTCTAGTCTGAACCAAACATGCATTTATTTTTTAAAAGATCCAAAGGGAAATTAAAATTTTTCCAAGGCTGTTCAGTAGATGGAAGAAAACAATCCGATAGATGAAGCATTTTATTTATGCCTTTCATAAAAAAAAAAAAAAAAACAGAAAAGAAAGTGAATGTGTATTGTTAATACTCTGAAAAATGCAGCTGATTTTTTCCCCAACTCGGCGGCAGTGCTGACCTTCAGGCAGTGCTCTTGCTGCGGCAGGTTATAATACGCTGCAGGCCAGTATTCAGGAGAGTTCAGCTTGAAGTCCGTCTCTGACACCGAACGCAGCAGCGCCTGGAGCTCTGTCAGGTACTCCTGATTCCACACACACACGCACCAAAACACACAGGCAACAGTACACACAGCACAGAAATGTTATGACTCCAAAAATAGATAAATATGTTACATCATGTTTGGTATTCTCTGGACAGGTAACACTTCACAAGCAGCTAACATTTTCATTTGAAACCCATCGGAGACCTCATTCTGTCCACATCTAATCACATATGGAGCTACCAAAATGAATGTTTTTATTGTTTATAATAGAAGTTTAGTAATAATCAGTGGTGGCTGTCGCATGATTGGCCCTTTGGTCGAGCCCCTCCTCTTTCCCAACCAATCAGAATACAGGAAACTATCTCAAACAAAACTTGTCTTCCTTTTTCAGAAGCAGGCAGGGAGCACACTCAACACACGAGGGCGCCCACTCGCCATCGAAAACACAGGAATAACATTAATAGGAAACTTGTTGATATTACAAATGAGAATTGGTTTTTTTTCTTTTTAGTTGGGCTTGTGCGCCCCTCCTTTCTAATGCCGCCCTGGGCAACTGCCCAAATGGCCCATATCAAAAACTACCACTGATCATAACAGGAAGGAATTTTTAGAGGAACTGAATGTGAAGCCCTAGATTGAGATGTCGTCATTTTTCTGTTTTATATAGTTCATCTGACCTTTAATGTATTTAAATTACTACAACTAAAATGGAAATCTACTTTTTTCTATTATTTTTGTTCCAGAAAGAAGCAAAAAGCTTGTTGCTACAGTGGAGAGAAACTGGGATGTAAACACTCGGCTGTGTTGGTTTCACCTCATTGTTATGCTCCGATCGCAGGCCAAGCAGTCGCCCTCCAATTAAAGGAGACTTTTTAATCAGGCCCAGATGAAAGACTCCTAATGGCGTTATTAGCGACCTCACAACGAGTTGATTGCTGAGACTGCAAACATGCGAGACTGAGCAGACGGATCAGTCCCAATCATCAAGCATACTTTTCAAGAACAAGACAGATTTTTTTTGTCTTTCCATATTGGTGTTTATTTCTGTCTGTTTTTCAAATGATACGGTCTAAGAAAAATTTATTTCTGAGGTTTATTGCAACACAGAATACGACTGCATTTCAATAAGTCGTCTAGAGAAAACCACCTGGTAATAAACAAATTTTTTTCTAGAGAAAATGGGAAATTAATCCCGTCTGCCGCAAAACAAGAGACGTTTGGTCTGATTGAATTTTAGTCAGTGAGAAATAAAGGTGTATATGTCTTTTTACTCAACGTATGTAAAATTTGTAGTTTCGACTGTAAATTCGGTGGGATTTAACTTGCCCCCTTAGTCCGTGCAGTTAAATCAGCTTTACAGAAAAATGGTTCTTATTACAACGGGTTCTGTTTCTTTACTAGAACATTATTGTTACTCAAGGTATCTACAACACTGACTATAAAATTTATGCAGGAAATAATCATGAAGCATTCTTGGTCACCGGTAAATGTAATCTAGGTTTTATTGAGAGAGGTGAAGTGAATGATGAGAGTTCACATCCTCAGATTCACTGTTTGCTAGAACATGTTTCTGCTGAAAGGTTCTGTCACATTTGGTTTCAATATGACTCAAAATTCACTTTTTACTCCTAAATTATTCTCAGTACACATTAAATTCACGTAGATCGGCATCTAATGCTGCTCTGAAATGAAAACAATTAAGGATGAAGACGAATAATGTTTAACTTTTTAAATGTTATTTTATCATTATTATTGTTGTGTTATTCAGTTTTTGGTCTAAATAAATCAAAGTTTTTGCTAATTTCACCCTTCATAAAGTTTTAAAATAATCAAAATCATTGTGACAGACGCACAAACGTTTAGTACTTGCAGGCGCACCTTAATAAACCAGAATATCATCCAAACATTTACTACAGTCAATGAAAACCCCCAAATGATGGAAAGTCGAGTTGATGGAAAAAGGGTGTACAATTAAACACTGATGACAAAATGGAATGGAAGTGAACTACAACACGCAAACAAGAACCAGAACTGTGTCGTTCCTCGTTTTCAGTCACTATCCAATCAGAAATGGCTTCAGAAGAAATCAGCTTACTCAACTGACTTAGTCTTTCACTTTTTAAATCGAATGAATGAAGTAAATTAATGCTTCAACAATATTCTGATTCATTACGATGAACCAGTGTTTATGGATCAGTACCGAAGGCCCAAAATAATTCAGGCCAGCAGCACACTAGAACATGGTTTCTTGTATTATTTTCCTCTAACAGCGTTTGGACACTGTGTGCTTGTTTGTGAGGATGAAAGAGCAGCAGGTGGTGATGGTGAGAGGAGGAAGCCAGCTTTTCTGAACCTGTTGTGTAGATTTAATTGTAATCTTTCATTCTTCAGGATATATCTTTGTATATATGCAGCAAACTCAACTTTACCCAGTAAATCTAAACTTTCAGGTTCCATCTCATCATTTGACCGGTTTTGCTCCTTTTTTTTGTTTGTTTTGGCAGCTTGGACTGAAAACACCCCTGGACTGAATTTATTTGCATCAAAACCACTGAGGGAAAATGGACAGTAGAAGAAGAGTGTGCTTCGTGAGAAAAATCAATAATAACCGGTAGCGTTTGGACTCTAAGGTTGTTTTGAAGCAGGCAGAGCAGGTTTTGTATCTTGCTGTAAGTTGCATGTCTCCATTTTCAAAAGTTTGCAGTAAACCTCCTAAAGTTTTCTATTTTTCATCAAAGTGAGGTCTGTGTTATAATGCTAACCCCCCGGTTTGCTAACGAGTGAAGCGTTTTTCTCGGCCCTTCGTAGAAAGGTGTGAACATTAAACCTGACACCCTGTAATCATTATGTTTGAAACTCTAATTTTGAAGTAAGAAAGGAAGTTCTAGAGTCACCCTTATGTCTCGTCAGGTTGGTTGACAAACTCTTGGTTACAAAAGTTTTTCAAAAAACCTGCCAACACTTAAAAACTGTTTGTGGTAGAATTTTGATTACAAAAGTGGGCTGTAAATACCGTGTGAACACTGCTACTTGTTAACTGTTAGCTAAAAAGCACATTTAAGTTAGCATTTGCTTCTCAGCTGGATATAAATGCTAATATTTTGTTGTTTTTTCCATCAAGTCTGGTCTAGAATCAGAAACACTTATTTTCCACATAACTCTTAGTGTCTTAACTAAAATGAAGCACACTGATCTTCCTTTAAAGTTACTGTCCAAGTGTCCTCAAGGTAAGAAAATATATGCAGTTGTGCTTCTCACAGGGTTCCTACACATTAGTCAGATTTCGTACTTTTACTTTTTTTTTCCCTCAGTGTGAGATAATTTGTTGTCTTTTTGTAGAGCGTAAATATGCCAGTTCAGTTTGGACTAATGGTAGATATTTCTAAAGTGCTCAGATTTGAAAAATGGAAGCTGGAAAAAAAAAAAAAAAGATGGATGGATGCATGAACAGATGAAACACTCAGTTCAGGAATACAAGCATATTTCCAAACTCTGTTATCTTTCCCATATTTGTCCAGACTTGGAAAATAGTTTTCCCACAAGCAGTGTAGGAGCCCTGAACTCAGAGAATACATGGAATTTTCCCATTCAGTTGGGTTTTAGTCCAAGTACAAAATCCCCCCACACTCAGGGGGCGAAGGGCATGTGGAGGATGGATGGGTGTTTGTGTCTCACAAAAAAGCATACATCTTCAGCAGCTGGAAGATCGACGGACTGCCGGTGTCATGATTAGTGGAGGGAAAGGCAGGCATGCGTGACACAAAGCCAGACACAGCAACCACTGAGAGTGAGACATGCGAGTGTTTCTCTGAGACACACGCAAGACACGTAAATAAGAATGACAGCAAAGAAACACAAGAAAAGCAAACTGGAAGTTCATTGTTTGAAAGGAGAGAACTAAAGCTCTGATACTAGTTGTTTAGTATCAATTTTAGCATAATATTTTTCTGAAGACTTTCACTGGATATAATTTTTATTACAAGCAGTATTTCGTATGACCTCTTATTGGTATAGTATATATTATTAGACTTTTCCCCATTTTTTTGTTAAAGCTATTAAAGATATAACAGTTTCTTTTTATCCGCAGGGCATCGATGTTGAATTTCATTTTAGTTTGTTAATTTTTTTGTTGTTAAAAGTGAGTTTGGGAGGCATGACGACATTTAAGCTTCTGAGTTAATCCTTACTAAATCAGTATTTTAAATAGTTTAAGGTTGAACTGTCTAGTAAATACATGACAGTCATTCTACACTGGAACTCAACAGAACATGTTCAGTCATGGTTTACTAGGTTTTCAAGCTTTTTTTAAAAAAACTCTAGATTCATGCTTTCAATGAAAACACACTGGTTTTTAAAAGGTTGCATCCTGAAAGAGTTAGTTTTCTGGGATTATCTCATCAGTAAGTTTTGTTAGTATTACAAATGTACAAGTAGTGCCTATTGAGACTCACACATCGTCTTTTGAAGGGTATGAACTTGCCCTCCACCTCAACCCAGCGGGTGTTGAGCTGGAGTTGGCGGGGCTCCACTAGATTGGCGGCTCCAGCCTGTGAGAGCTGATTGGCTAAGCCCTGCACCTCCTTAAGCTCCTCCTTCTTCTTGTTGAACTCTGAGCCAATTTCCTATTGGACAGAATCAACCGAAAGGTCACTGGCCATTGGCTGGGACCCGGTTGGGTTAAGCACAAAGAGGCATGTGGATGTGCTCAAAAAAAAAAAGACAACAAAACATACATTTACACACAAACACTGACTCACAAAGCGACATTACAGAATTGGAAAATAAAACCTTCGTAGAAAAAGGAAGTACATTTATTTAGCCACTAGCACAAACTCACAAAAGGAGAAAATATCATGTTTGCCAGCATCAAACATAAATAAAAATGTAATATAGATCTAGAAAAATTGATAATTATTGATTAAAAACAAAAACACTGCCTTAAGTCTTTATTTGCACAAAGAAAGTACAATCGCTGGCCAGTACAGATCGGGGATGAGTGCTGTATGAGTGGCTCAACAGAAGCAAGAAGCTGTATGGACAGGTCTGAAGAACAGATAGATGGCCAGACACACAGACAGGCACTGGGGAAATCTCAGTTGTGGAAATGACAGGTGAGTCTACGGCAAGCGGGTGACACTTCTGCTTAGCGAAATGTCATAGTGATCGTCTGAAAGGGAAAGACACATATACAGAGTCAGATGAAGGAAGGCGCTGGAAAACCGGTTAAGTCCAAGCTTTGTCTCTCACAAAGCCCCCTGGGTTCGATTTAAAAACATTTAACCTGATTTAACAGCGAAGCAACTTTCACACACTGTTGTGAACGGCATGGGCCTGAATTATGAGAAAAATCAATCAATTGTGAGGGGAAAAAATGCTTTTGATAGATTAGAAAGAAAATGTTAAAGAAATGTGGGACAGGACATGAGAAGAAGAATTAGAAAAAGAACCAAATTCAAGGTAAAGCTTTATGATAAAAGAAAAACGTTGAAAAGAGCAAACATCTACAAATTGTATGAGTGTGTGTATGGTTCCGAACATGCTTTCACCTTGACCCGCTCTCCCTCGGCTGGGTCAGGAAGTTGGTCCACGCTGCGCTGGATGTCGTCCAGCCAGGCCATGAGGTCATGGGATTTCCTTCTGTACTGGTACCACTGGGGAGCGATGGCCAGAGCCTTTCTATTCCTCAGGATACGCAGGTCCTAAACACACACACAGGAAAACACCAGCCTTTTCATTAGGAACAGTTTTATACAACTCTGGCCTCAGAAATGTGTCGTTACAATGAAAAACTACAAGTCAACCACCTGAAAGACATTTAAATGAAATGCCTCTCAGAGGTTTGCAACACCGGAGTCTTTTCCCAAAGCCTTTTCTGAAAGAGTCATTTGTCAGTGGCACCAACCTCAAGGGTCCCTTCTACTTTTATTAGAGCTGTCACACTAACCATCAATAAACTTGAGAAAATGCCTTCAGTTTAAGGCAAACTTTAATGATCATCGATGCAGGCCTACAGCGACAGATCAGACTCAAGACCAAGTGTTAATGGGGCACCAATAGCACACCAGAGGGCAGCCTTTGGTCCAAGTCAACCGCTTTGGTAAACACTAGCAACTCTTGACAGTTGATTTTATTTACAGGCAG
The DNA here is from genome assembly GCA_903066825.1 of Alfaro cultratus. Classification (NCBI taxonomy): domain Eukaryota; kingdom Metazoa; phylum Chordata; class Actinopteri; order Cyprinodontiformes; family Poeciliidae; genus Alfaro; species Alfaro cultratus. The sequence goes on from CAEFZX010007051.1 coordinate 43,069, forward strand.
CCATCTGCACCTGAAAGCAATACTCATAGCTTAGCATTTTCTCTTAAGTTGTAGCCTTCAAAATGTGGAATTCTTTCATATACATCCTAGATTCTAGAATATACCTAGATGGTATATTCTAGAATGTTTCAGGCACGTGTCTTGAAATCTCATGGAACTGTTTCTATTACTTTCTCAAATCTTATTAGGTAGTTTTCTGGATTTAAGAGGTTGCTTTCCAGAAATTGCTGGGGCTAGAAAAGGTCTGAAAATTGGAATTGGTGAATTGGAGAAAAATTCTGGATTGCAACCACTGAGTTCTGGGGATGCATGTTATGTTCCAGAAACGTATCCTCTAGTTATGAGAATGTAATCTCCATAAAAGTATCTTTGCAGTTCAGGAAAGTACTTTGCAAGTTCTGAAATTGGATCTCAAGTTCTAGAAAAGTGACTTCTCGGCTTGAGGGAAAGATCCTGCTAAGATTAAAAAAATAACTTTATTAATTCCAAAAAGCAGCAGGTAAGTTACGAAGAGTAATTGAGTTCTGGTACGGTAGCCTCCAAGTTCTGGAAAGGAACCGGAAAGTGCTATTATACAATTTCCACATTCCAGTAAAGGAACTTTTAAGTTCAGAGAAAGATCTGGCAAGTTCTATGAAAGTTCCAGGCAAGGGCTTCATAATTTTGACATGTATTTGATCAATTCTGAAAATCAATCTCTAATTGCAGGCAAAGTACAGGTGGTATCACGCTTTTCAATGTGTGTCTTACCTTTACAGTGTTGTATCTGCTGTTGAGCTGGTTGTGTTTCTGTCTTATCTGCTCTCGCTTGTCTCGATCTGGGGCTCTCTTTTGCAGGTTCTCTCCTTTCAACAGTAACTCTTGCACTGCGCCCTCTTCACAATTCTACACACAAACACATGTTGCCTTTACGTGAACATACAGCACATTGGCAGCGGTTGAAAGTGACAGAAAGGAACCTTGTCCTCTTGGAAGTCCTCCTCCTTTAGGCTCTCTCCCTGTTTGGCTTCCTCCTCCAGCAGTTCAAGCCAGACCCGTACTTGGCTGTGGTATTGTTCAAGCTCCCTGGCTGACGCTGCCGTCTGGAGAAGCAGATGTAGTGAGTTTGAAGTAAAATCAACTGATATGAACATTGCTGGGAGTCTTTAAGGGCAGCTGTGCTTTTTAAAGGACAGCGCAATAGTCCGTACCAAACCAGAGGCGATCCGTTGAGAGATGATGTCGAACCTCTGGTTCAGCTGCTCCATTCTGGGTCCTACTTGGGCCTGGCAGTTCTCTCCTCTGGTGGACATGAGCTCCTGTGCCAGTTCTCTAACTTCCTCCATCTTCCCTTTGGTCAGCTCCAGCTCAGCACGCAACACCTGCAGGAGGCAAACAGCTGGTCACCCTTCCACACAAGACATTAGCTGGTCACAGAAATGACTTCCGCTTTATTTCATGCTGTCATTGCCTGAACAAGCTCTACACTGGCATCAACCCAATTTCATAGCTAATGTTCAGGAGACACTTAGACTTTCTTCGCTTTCTTCACAGCTATGAAACCTCTGGTCTTAAAGTTCTTGATGAATCAGTAAAAGGCTGATTTGGAGCAAGTCTTGTTAGCAGCAAATATCCCTTGCTAGGTGGCAAAAACACCATCATTAAAATGACCCTCCCAGGTCATTTTCTAGTAGAAAGTGCAAATGAGTTTTTTTGTGATTACTGTAATTTTCAGTAATCTTTACTACTTATGCAATTAGCTGCATTTTAGCTGATCACTTTTCATAACCCACGCTCAATCCAAATGTCCCAAATGGAAGAAAAGGTGGTAGGATTTGTAAAAACAAGACTTCTTTCAGTCCCAAAAGTTTTCCAAAACTACGTATGACAAAAAGAAGGAGGTGTAGGATGGGTGAGGGCGGGATTTAAAGATTACAACCTTCAGCACAGCATCATTGGGACCCTGATTGTCTATTTCGTCCATCTTTCTCTCTGCTCCGTCAATCCATTCATTCACTTCCTTAATCTCTCCGTCTAACTTTTGCATCTGCTGCTGGTAATCCTGAAGAGATGAAAACAAGAAAAAAATATGGGAACTTTTGACTTGCCCATCAGTCCTGCAACACTAATGACAATAACGTTGTGGATTATGTGTTTTATTTCTGACCAGCAGCAGGTTGAGCCATTCCTCTGCCCTGGACGTGACAGCGATCCAGTTGCAGTGCAACAGGCTGACTTTGTCGTCCACTATGCCTCCGTTGCCCTTCAGCACCGCCTTGAGGGCCTCTGCAAGGTCCACCACCGCCTGCAGCTGGGGCTGATGCCTCTCGATGTCACTGTGGACAGACTGAGAGGACAAGATGAAGGAGAGAGTCAGCGTCCATTTTCGTTTCCATAACGCTGCTCCGCGTCTGGCATACCTGCGCCCAGGCGACCTCAGCCTCCAGGTCGCCGGGCATGCCCTCCACGGCGGAGCGCCTCGTCAGCTCGGAGTCGGTAGCGGCGAGCCACTCCGTCAGCCCGTTCAGCTCCTTACGCAACTTCCTGGACAACTTCAGACTCTTCTCCAGCTCCAGTTTGCTCTCAGTCACCTGAAAAGTCAGAATAAAAGCGACAATATTGACCAGAGTGAAGTTGAAACAAATATTATTCTTCAGAATTGCTGGATTATGTGTCTCTTTGAAAATGCGTGTGCAGACCTGCGATCCCAGCTGGTTGTAGAGCAGTTTCAGGGCGGTCACCCTGTCGTCCAGCTCTTTGGGTTGCTCCGTCTGCTGCCTCTGGACGATCTGTCTCCCCGTTTTAATCACCGTCTCCACCTCCCCCTTCACTTCGCTCAGGGTCTTGTACAGTTTCTGTTCCGGGGAAACAAAATGAGCTGAAAACAGCCTCTCTGTCAGCTCGCCGATCCATCCAGGTCGCTACCCACCATGCACTGGTCCAGCTGCGACTGCACCACGTCCTGCTCCACGCTGCGGATGTCCAGCAACCCCACCTGGCTTTTGACCCCGGCCAGCACGCGCTCGCACTCGGCCAGGCGGGAGTCGAAGTTGGCCGGCTTCTGGAAGAGGCGGAACTTGGTCCAGACATCGCCGAGCATTTTCTAGGAAAACAAACAGGGACAAAATGTGTATGAAACCAAACGCACCTTTTAAACCAATGCAACCGAAGCTTTGATTTTTTTTTTACATTACATGACTCCGAATATGATTTGCGACATGTTTGTAATTTTACAAAGAAACAAGCTGGAATGAAATTATGGGATGACGAACGCATGGACTTATGAGACTGTAGTTCATTAAGTGTTTTAAAAAAAACGATAAGGAAGAAAATACTTGATTTAACTTCAGATTTTGCTGGCTTTGGATTGTTTTATCTAATTTTATGTTTCTGTTTAAGAATTTTCATCAGTCTTATTTAGAAAATATTCATTAATATATAGATCTAGACGTCTTGCCTCAGTTAAACTGATTATGTCACATAACATTTTCCAGTTTATGTGAGCAGAGCAGAGGAAAATGAAACTATAAACTGTATTTTAATGTGGCTAAAGTTCCACCTAGCTGCTCTCATTAAAATATTTTTCAGAGTTTGAAATGCTCATTAAAAGTTTGTCCATTCAGATTGTATTTTTATTTCCGTTCACTCTTAGGGCATGACGAGTTAGACGCTTCTCTGGAGTAAAATCCTGATTCTAAACAGCCTAGCTAACAAAATATTCACTAAACTGTTCACTGCATAGAGATATAACCATTTTAATATTACAATAATAATAACTATAATACTATATTTTATTTATAATATGTTGCAATTACACTAAGACTAAACTGGATTGTCTGAAGAAAGTCAGTTGTAGTGGAATTTAGTGGTAAATGCAAATGTACCCACATTTTATTTGCTAAAAAAAGTTGAAATCATGAAATTTTATCATTCTACTTCATAATTATCCTCTTATTGGGATCTATCACAGAAAACCCCAATAAAATCCAGTGAAGTTTTGATGTAAGATGAAGAAATGAGTAATAGTTCAAGGACAGATAGAATAAAATTGATGCCAAAATCATTTTGTAAATACTTTCGAGAAAAATTAACTTCACATAAATGTAATTATTTGTTTGTGTTTACCTGAGTTAGGTCTATCTGTCCCACCATCCGGTGCGACGGGTCCTTATCCTGGTTTTTCTTCCTCATGTCTGTCAGAGCCACTTCATGGCCATTCAACTCTGTCTGGATTTTCTGTCACACACATAAACTCATCCATAGTAACAAAGTAAAAACCAGTCAAAGTCTGTTCTATGGCCAGTGAAGGCACTTGAGTGTAAATAGCTTGTTAGACTACTTTCCCCGGCTGACCACTAGAGGGCAGAATACACTCAGGGATACAGAACGGTGAAACCCTTAAAGTTTAACCCATGAATAAACATTTGCTTTCTTCACATTCAACCTCCTTCTTTTTAAGATACGAGTTGCTCAGAAATCAGACTCCCATTTGCTAAATGAATTCAGTCATTTCTCCTCTTCCTCGCTGAGCGTTTTGTGTGAGCGACTGAAATGTCATCCTGGCACCCGCTCTCCCGCTCTGTCACTTCGCCACCGCTGCTGCAGGTCATTACTCCATGATCTATTGTCTGATTAGTTCAGACGGTGCGCGTGTGTCTGAGAGGAGAAGAAGAGAGGGGCAAGAAGCAGATGTTGGGAGAAGACACAATGAGGCAGGGGCAGTGTATCCTCATCAGCTGCAGCAGCTTTAATTAGGACCTGGGAGTGGGAACGGAGAATTTCCCAGCTTCTCCCCGGGTCCTCTGGGAAAACTCAAGTTTGAAGGGTGCCAAGCAACGACTGAGCCTTGTGCTTTTTATATTTCTGGAAAACCTTAAAGCATTAGGAGCTAGAAAAACAATAAATGACATAAAAAAATAAAAACTAAAACGTATCGACCGCTCTTTTCTTCTTTCGTTTCACCTTGTAGCATTACAAAACACAGAAGCTGACCTTGAACGTTGATACTGACGCACAGACGTGGCCGCTTTAATATTCTGATCAGGACTGTGGAGAAATGCTGTCATGTTATTTTAGATTAACTTAAATCTAACTTAAATCTAGTCAGTTCTACAGACTGAGCTGTCCAAATGTAAGAATTAGAACGTTTAAAACAGTAATAAACTGCTAATGCATGCAAATACATAGCAAGTACAAATCTTTTTCCACTACGGCTGAAAGTAAATCAATAGAATGTCACCTTGTTCCCACTTTGCTGAAAACTTTTTAGTGTAGGTCTGACATAATGAATTAGGTTCCGGAGAGTGAATTCCCTTACCTCTGGAAAATATTTCTAAAAAATAGAATCTATATTTCTTTAAGGTTATCTAGTGTAGATGCAGACAAAAGAAGTTCTACTTGTACATGCTGAGTCAGTGAAGGGTTTCCTCAACATGTAATTGATTGTGGCAAAATAAAAGCGCTCACACTTTCAGAATATATGTTAAAAGCATATGAGATTCACATATATATATAGCCAACTATATGCTATATATATATTATTTGCACTCATATAATTGAAATATGTTAAAATTTAATTTAGATTTAGGCTCTGGCCTGCCTGTGCAGCTGGCTACTGTGTGCTGCGCTGCTTTCAGGAGTGAAGTAAAACTAGAGGGCAGTCTGAAGTACAAGGAGAGAAAAGTTGAAAGAAAAGTACCTAAAGAAGATTAAGTTGAATGCATTTTTAGTTCAAGCCTAATTTTAACATATACTGCGGCTGAATTACAGTAACGTAGCTAATTTATATAGTTTTGTCGTCATTTTGAAAATAATTTAAATTCACTTTTGTTCCCCCATTTTGGTGACAACTTAAGTTATTTGTCAGTATGTGGCGGTGATGGGAAACAGGAAGAACTGAGGCTACCTGCGCCTCCTGCGGTATCTGCTGGGCGTCGATGTGGTCGGCCAGGTAGGCGGTGAGGTGGCGGTCCGTGTTCGCCAGAGACTCCTGGATTTGTCGGAGCGTCTTGTCGTTCTCCTGGGCCCACTGCAAACTCTGCTCCAGCTCCTTCCGCCTAAGCGCCGCCTGGGGAGAGAAACAGCTTTACTAAATACTTTTCCACTCTTAAATAATTTCTTGGATCACTACTTTTTACTTTTACTTCAGTAAAAATATGGTGAAGTAGTGATTCTCTTATTTGAGTACAATTTTTGGGAACTCTACCCACCTTTGGTTTTTGCAGTACGTGAATAAAAAGCTATTGCTACCAACTACAAAGTTCCTTTCAGAAGCCAAAAGACAAATAAGTCATAAAATCAATTCATTTTTCTTTCATGGGTTTCTAAAATCCAACATTTAGCTCAATTGTTTTTTGCTGGAAGCAAGAAAATAAGATAAAACACTGTAATACATTGTGAAGACATTATCGCTACAATCAGATTTGTTCACACTCAGAAAGAATAAAGAGCAGATATATAAACGTTTAATCCGTTACCAGAAAGACTTTGGTCTTTCTTCAGACACAACCCCTCACTATTATTTAGCTCAAACATTGAAAACACACACAACCCTCCTCCAAACCGTCTGAATTGTACCCTCTTGAAGTCCGGACTCCGAGATATCTCCCTCATGTTGCCTCCTGATGCGAAACCTTGAGTCAGACTGTCTTCAGATGGAGACCGGTGTCATCGTCCAGGAACTACCAGTCATTCCTTTGCCTCGTCTCCCCTGTCACCAACTGTCTATGAGATTAACTTGTAGACGCACCAATTACCTCATAGGAAATCTCAGAGTCAGAGTGTGTGTGCTTGGTTTCAGGTGAGCATGCTAATCTTACACAGAGGGATAATAGATCCAAGTATAGCCTTGAGCCCCTTGTGCTTTGCACGGTGTTTTCCTAATATAGGATTTGAATGTATCCCAGAGGATACGTCACCATAAAAGGGTTTGAGGGAGACAGCGGGTCGTTATTTTCTCCAGGAAGTGCGGTTGGTAAAATATGACCAGCATGCTTCTCCCATTGCGAAGACAATTGGGTGAATCTAGCAGCCAGAAAATAAATGGGTGATATTAGGAAACCCAGACGGGCTTTGAGGGGTTTTGAACGACTTAAAAATATGTTTGATTCAATGATGGTAAAAATTAAAGCAGAAAAGAGGGTTAGAAAGGACACCAGGGGAGGACAGATCCTTTATAATGCCGTAAAACATAACCACGCAAACGTAGGTACAAAATAAAAGCAAAATGTGCATTCGTATAATCCCGCTAAGGGAGACACAGCAGGGTTTATCAGTTTAACAGGAGAACTTTAATCTGGCTCTATTGTTAGAGGAGAATCAACTCTGTGGCAGTGTGCCCGTTTGCCTAGCACACTCATGTGTCTCCTACTGCTGGCCCTAAGAGAGAGCAATGTTGCTGCACTCAGTGACGGCAACTTCTGGAAGACCTTTCTATTGTTTGCAGAAATCCTTGTTTTCTTTTGGCCGGGAGGGAAGATTAGCATCACTGAAGGAAACAAAAGGCGGTTTTAGGGCCATGTGGCGTTTGAAATGTACAATTCTCATGATTATAGATGAGTTTAATATGATTATGAATGGTTGATTTAAATCATTCCCTAAAACATAATTAGGCAACAATAACAACATTTTAACTGTATAAAATTCTCCATCTAGCAATTAAATCTGCAATTTTTCATGTTTTTCTGGAATGCGATATACCAACAGGGGACGAGAAAGCCAAACAGAAGCCAGAACACAAGTTTTTACATGTTTGTTGATTTTACTAATGAATTAAACCAGTACTAAGACGGAAATAAGGAAGTATTTAGAAGTCTGAGAATGTGTCAGGATGTAGACATTGGTGCTACAACCAACCACTGTTGGTTATGGATTATTAATACAGAGAAAGCACAGGCAGAGAGATGGATACTAGCTTACCCTCGCCATGAGTTCGTCCCATCGGGTGTTGAATGCGTCCAGTTTCTGCTGAATCAGTTCGTCCAGAACCCCTCCGTCCATCAGCGTCTGGGCCAGTTCTCGGATCTGGTTCCTGTTGTCCTCTGGGTGTTGCAGAAGAACCTCAAGGCTCTGTAGGTTTGAAGTCCAAAGTTTTTTTTTGTTTTTTTTACTGCTATAGACTCAAAGATATTCTTTTCAACAGCAGCACATAAAGATATTCTGAAGGTAGGTCTCTGCTTGTAGCATTTATAGATCCTTTGCATTGGAACGGAAATGTTTTGAAGGTTGTTTCCAGTTCAGACAAACAGATAGGTTGAACATTTCCCGCTGTCGGACCGCCGGCTTTGACGTAACACTGATATTTAGTTTTGTTCCTGAAAGGTTGCACTTGTACCGGCAGCTTTTTTTCTTTAAATTCTTCTTTAGGATCATCCACAGGGAATGGCTTATGTGAAGGCATGTTATGTGAATATGGAATCGTTCATTTTATTTTTTTTCGGTGTTGTCTTGAATTGACACAGAAGTAGAATTCCAAAACAACAAAAATCACATGTTAGCAAAAATAAAAAAATGGTAGCACCAACTATCACCATTGTTGTATTTGAGGGGCAACTACAGATCCACAAGCTTGTGGTGTAATTAGATCATGTGGAGTAAGAAAATGTGAATAAAAAAATTACCTGTTTTAGGAGCCTACGGCTAAAATTTTGATTTATGAAACTTGGACAGGAAAAAAATCGTAAACATTTAGATTTGTTTTCCCAGAAATGTAAAAAATTCTTCTTGTCTGATTCCAAAGAAGCCAACATTGGGTGGTCCGGTCTCGTGAGCTGGATGCACTGCTACATCCCTAACTTATAATCGACTGGAATTACAGTGGAGAGTTGGCTCATTTTCTGTGTTTTCATATCAATGTTATGGTGCGTTCACACCAAACGCGTTTTGAGCATCTAGCGAGTCTGGTTTACATTCAAAGTCTATGTGAAGGTGCGTCGAGGGCGTGTCAGATACGCCAAAATCACTCTAGCTATTGTTTCCATTGACGGCCTATTTGTCAGACATGTTGCACTCTGTTGATGCATCAAACGTGCCATGAAGTCCACGCGCCTCCACGTAGACTTTGAATGAAAACCAGATCTGTAAAACATGTCTGCTGTGAACACACCAATCAGAACTGGGGTTACTTCTTGTCTGTGTCTCTGTGACTCTTTGAAAAGACTTCTGTCTAGGTCTAGTAGATACATCCCAGAAACTCCCACAATGTAAAGGAATAAGATTATATAGTATCCTCCAGATCGTCTGACAATTATTTCTTTATAGCTTAAGTTTATTGTTTTGATTGCATTTCTGTAAGTGCAGTGAGAACCGACTGGTATAATCAATCACTCAGCGGCTGATGACATCAGTTTCACACTCTTCTTGAGAGTCAACAAACATGTTGGTGAAAGAAAACAGCAGTTGTGCTCATTACAGCACTCTTAATGAAACCTAACATGTGCTACTTCCTTTAAAAAATGATGGAAGTTGGAGAAAACGAACACTTGGGAATTACTACAGAGGTCCAAATTAAATCCAAGCCTTTAGGCGCAACAATAAACAGCCAGATGTCTGAGGCTGTTTTCTAACCACATCAAGGGCCAGTAAAGAGAGTTTACAAGAGTTGGTTGATGGGATGCAGAAGGTCTGCAGAGGTCAATTAGTAGTTACCCATAAATTCTTTGTTTACTGGTTAATTAGATGCTGAGTAAGCAGTTGTCTGCACCAAGCTACAGCGCAGTAGAGAATCACGTCACTATGTTGTCTAAATGAAGTTGATCCCACCAGGCTTCCTTTCTTCTCGTTTTCATCCCATATACGGGTTCTTAAAGGATTATTCCTCACTGGCATGGATAGTCTGCTTTCTTGGGGATTTCCCTGCCAAGACTCTGGCATGCTAAACAGTTTTTTTTGTCGAGTAACTATGGTTACATATGTGTTCAACTGGGTGCGGCCAAAGAGTCAACAGCTCAACCTGCAGATTTTGAAAGAAATCGAAGACGACACATCATTTCCTCCTACTTCACGGCTTTGTGTTGAAAGAAAAAGAACAAATCTGAAAGGGGTGTGTAGACTTTTACAATAAACTTTAGGTTTCCAATTGTTTCTACTGCAGAAATAAACAAAACAATGGATTTGATCTACTACAACGTGCAAAATGCTAACAGGTATTTATCCCCATCTTTTGATCAATTTTCCGCAGCAGAGACTCTTCTGGGATTGTTTGAGGCACAGATTAGGATGTGATGTGTGAGCCACATAGAAATGACATCAGCGCACACCAGCCACACCAGGGCATTAAGGTGTCTCTGCCAGTAATAAGCCCTGGGTCACCAGTGACCTGATAAAGTTGATGAGCAAGAGAAAGACGTCCTTCAGGGAGATGGAACCGAACAATCTGATGGCGGCCTGGAAACAGCTCATGACCTGAATCTGCTTCCAAACAGGTTCAAGTAAGGACTCAGTATTCTCTAACCTCCTGTGATAAATATCAACACAACATATAGCAAGTCGTCCGAGTGCCACTGTGATGACAGGCCATAAAATCTTGAACTTTTTCAGTTCAAGATTTGTCTTAAAATCAGAAGAGAACAAAAGAAAAATCAAAGTCATTGTTCTGTTATGAAGATTGGACTTTAACTGTATGTCCACAGGTGAAAACACACCTGAAATTTCTCACCAATCCTGACATCAATATCCAATATGGCTGCCACATTTTCAAAAGGTTTTTATTACTGTGATAATAGCCTCTTGTTCTGTTGATTTATATCTTTATTATGCATTTTCCAGGCCCACAATGCTATTTTATAGCAGAATCAAGGTAACTATGCTACCATAGGTATACTATGTATATATAGTATACCTATATATAGTATAACTACATACTATATCTACATGCATTTTACATGTAGCATGTAAAAATGCTACAAATCTCAAATATGACTTAAAAGAAATTTGAATTTGTAATTTAATGGGCCTCTGTCTCTTTAAGAAACTCCTGCTTCGTTTGAAACCCCACCTCCAATGAGTCATCACAACACGGCGCTTCTATTAACCCTTTAACAACATTTTTGCCAGCTTTGCTCTGAGAAGCAGGAGTTTCTCAGAGCAAACATTCCACCAGATGTTTGCTAATTGCTGCTGGCTAGTCTGCAGGAGCTGAGTGGAGGATTCGCGGTTTGTAGAGCTGAATGGTTGCTGTGGGAGATGAAACAAGGAAACACTCCAGGTACGTTTTTGATGAGGGAATAATATTTATAACATAATGTAAAGCTAAAAAAGGTTGATTTTGCATCATACTGCCTTTTCAATTTAATCCCCAATCCTAGAAATTGTTGGAATGTATATTCAAAGCACTTTTCAAAAGAGCAAAGTTAATGTGGGAGTGATGATGTTCTCAGACTCAAGTTGGAGCTTCAGAGGTAAATGGACCACAGCATTAAAGGCCAAAAGCATTCGTTTACATATTAGCGCGAGGTATTTCTGCATTTGTGACACGCAGTTTTAGACATAACTCGGCTGCCTGAATCTTTGCAATTAAATGATGTACAACTTTCTCCTGGAGCCCAGGGATGAAAATACCTTTATCTGTAACATATGTAACCTGACATTTTTACTTTTTACCCCCCACCCCCAGCTCATTTAAACTGTCATTTCCGATTCTGCTGTGAAAATGGATGTTGCTGGTTATCACTAAGTGTGTGCAGAACCTGGAGACCTTGAGCTCTGATTAATGCCAGGCAGATTTCCTCTCTCCATTACCGACACGGACAGAGTTTTAGCTGAGAAACTCAGATTGTCGAATCGTTTTGAATGGATATGCCGTCTCTGTGGCGATGAGGAATGTCATGCCAAGACACTTGACATGGTTACGATGATTTTTAAAATTTAATTTTTTATCTGGCTGAGGATGGTGGAGGCATTTCTGAGGCTGTAAGTGAAAAACATCTCCTTGGTTAAGTTGAGGGTTTTTCCCATTTGTTCCTAATCATCTGGACTTATTGAGTGTTTTGAAAATCTTCTTTTTTTCATGGAAATTACAAACAGAAACAACTCAGTTGCCCCTGCGCCACCACAGCACCCCATCTAAGTTTACTTTTGAGTGTTTCTATGCTTTGTTGCATCAAAGGGTTCCCATTATAGGAATTAAATTTAATTGTAATAATTTTGCACTAATTAAAAACAGAAAAATCTCCATCAATATGAGCCTTCTGTCCTGGAAGGCCCATTTTTGAGCTTCTTAGTCTCTATGTTTGTTGTAAATTGGTTTAACTAAATTTGTATTCGGTAAAAATGTGGAATTACATATTCGTGTGATTTAAAATAGATTTACAGTGTTTTTCTATCTCAGTCATTTTCTCATTTTTTTTAGATGTATAAATGTTTCTAATTAAATTAAAATCACAAAATTTGAATGGATTCTAAGAAGCAGTTATTACTTTGAATTAATACTATTATAGTACATATATTAGCCAAATTTAATTATTGACTGACATAAATATATGGGACTGATTGATGTGGAAAATAATAGTTTTGTGATTCACATATAAATCTAGACATAATAATAATAAAATGAGTAAGAAGATAAAGAACTCACTATAAAGTGTGTTTTGTAATTATATTCTGCCTGTAGCACCTTGAGCTTCCCTTTTAAAGTTAATATATGCAAATGCAACCAAATGAAAATTCAGTTTCTGAACTGGAACCATCTTTGTGCTGCTGGTGGTAAAAAAAAAGTGGACCTTGCCTTTTGTACATATTTCTGTACCTCACTCATAATAACATTAACGTACTAGGAGTTTTTGAACCGTTTGGGGTGGAAAACAAAACTAATGTTCGACTTGCACAAGCAGTTAGTGTGCGGTCTGGTAATACGTACATCCAGCGCCTCCTGCAGCTCCTCCGCTCCCCCCTGCAGGTTTTCTACGTCGTCCAGTTTCTGCTCCAGCTGGTCCAGGAAGGCGTTCTCCTGCTCCAGGTAGGACAGCAGCTCGCACCAGCATGCCCACACCTCCTGTGGAAACCACACAGACACGCACAGAAAGTCAGGAGACGTGGAACGGAAATGAAAACGCTGCTCGACATCTGCGTGTTTGCCAAGGTTCAGTTCATCTGGAATTGAGCTAAAGTTCTAGTTTTCCCGTCTGTTTTACCCGATGAGAAACAAGCAGCTCCTGCTAGCAAACCTGAGTTTTTTTCAACTTGTGGAAGTCAAGAGGTTTGAGGGAAAAAAAAGTATATATTTTTAAAAATTATTTTCTGATATCTGGTTTCAACTGTAAACAACAATTTAGGCTTTTAATCAAAAAGAGTGCACTGTGCAGTTTGAATATCAACCACTTTCAAGAACTTTTCACAAAAATCAAGCATTTTCCAGGATTTCAAGCACACTAATTAATGTTGTTTTCATCTGAACTGCATTCTGGCTTTATTACTTGTTTTTTTAAATCAAAATTGGCCAATAATCTGTCAAATAGATGAGGATGATGTACCTCTAGAGTTTTACATTTTCCATCCAGGCGGCTACACAAACGCTGGTAGTTGGCTGTTAGTATGTCCAGCTCCGAGCGCAATGCATCGTGGGCAGTGGGCGGGGCCTTGCCGATGAAACTGTTGACGCTGTCAGTCAGGAGTTTGACCTTTTGCTCCTTGGAGTGGACCTCCTCCTGCGCCCTCTGAGAAGTGGAGGGAAAAATATAAATATTAAAACATTTTCACAAAAGCAAAGCCATTTTCTAAACTAACACGTATATAATATATCCATACAGATTTACTTCCCAGTGGGGTTCGAAGCAGAAAAAGAGAACAAATAAAGGAAAGTAGGAGTATAAAGTATGAGTGGAATTAAGGAGATTTAATCTGATTTTTTTTTTTTTTTTTACTTTTGCGCTCAGCAGGGTGAGACATTTCTTCTGCCGAGGCTGTTGGAGATATCACAAAGCAAACAGTGCCACAGGGGGAATTCACAGATCTATTATATTCAAGTTATGCAAGCTAAACAAACCAACAAAAAAAGCGTTGGCAGTGGATGGAAAGTCGATGCAATTTGATACAAAATTGAGGAATCCGGGGAGCAGAGCGAAGCCACTGACGAATAGGACGAAAGACGGAGTGAAAGAAGGATTTCGACAATAAAAGCCCGGCAGCCTGGAGGCGTCATCATCTCTGAATTATTCACCGTCAGAGAGGGAGAGACAAAGAGGAGGGAGAGTCATCAGAGCCGGGGAGACCATGGGAGTCAAGGTGGAGAGGGATTTCACAGAAGTCTTTTTTGAGAAACATCCAGGAGCAGTCCAGTGGAGGGTTTATTTTCTTTTTATTTATTGTTTTTGATTGTTATTTTTGGATACATATAATATCTTCAATTTCAGTGCTAATTGTTCTTTACAAAATCAAAAAAATACTTTCTTCTTTTAATTATAAAAGTAGACCTGACATAAAACCTATGATTGGTTTTATGTCAGGTCATATTGTATACAGATCCAACCGAAGATCAGAACAAAACCATAAGGATCGAAACAATCCACTTATGTCCCATTACACCTCCCATGATGACGGTATATGGCCACATGCTGATGCTTCTAGACAACAACGTCCCATCTTCAGGCTGCGTCTCTCCCAAAAGAACGAGCTGTTCTTTTTGAATTCGCTCCCCGCTCGGACATCTTTCCACGTTTCCAGCTGCTCTCAGAGCAACATTATCAAAACTGTTCAGAGCGGGACATTTTTCCATGGAAATAAACATTTCCGAAGACATTGCCAGCTGATGCTCAGTCAAACTTCCTCTGGTGAGATATTATTTTCAGTCAATGTCCAGCTAATGTCTAAAACATTTCTAACAGTCAAATATCACCAAGTGCTTTTTTTTGGTCATAATGTTTTGCTTGGTCGATGTACATTTGTATGATAGACTTCAAATATTTATACTATAGCTCAAGTGATTTGTGACAATGCAAACGAAACGTCCTTTAAATATTTGTGATGAGCGATTAGATGCATTCTAATTCGATGAGATTAAAAAGTTTGTCTAAACAAATGAATAAAATCTCGGTGTTGTTGAAAAACGATACATTTACTTTATTTCCCAAACGTGTGAAGTTTTGAAATTCAATCCTCAATCAAAATAGAGAACTGAGTGCTTTAAAGGGAGGACCAGATGTCCTGGAATAATTGTCATGTCTTAGCTAACACAACATGTTAGCTACATGTTAACTAACAAGACTGTCCAAAAAGTCAAGATTTTCTGCTACTGAGGACTGAGCAAGAGAATCATCAGTGCAGACTTTAGCTTGGTCAAAATTGTCAAAAGATACATGCTAGTGTACTGTATCTGAGCAAAGAATGAGGTGAAGACTTTTGGACATGTGTCACATAGAAGTCTGTCCAAGAAAGCTTCAGCACAAGACTGGACAGCAGAAGCTAAAGTTAAGATTCTCTGATTAATCTTCATTTTGATTGTTTGGGACACATACTTTGAGTTCTCTACGGCATCAACAATGAAACAATCTTTACATGGATTATCATACAATCAACACACCTTGAGCTCCTCGACTGCCTTGCGTAGCTCCTCAGGTGTCTTGTATGTGAAGTCTCTCTCCAGATAGTCTTCCTCAGCCTGGTTTATCCATTCTTGCATTTCCTGCATCTCCTTCCTCAACGCCATGGTCTTGTCAAGGCCCCCTTTCAAGGCCGACT
This sequence comes from Alfaro cultratus, assembly GCA_903066825.1. NCBI lineage: Eukaryota > Metazoa > Chordata > Actinopteri > Cyprinodontiformes > Poeciliidae > Alfaro > Alfaro cultratus. The sequence goes on from CAEFZX010007051.1 coordinate 58,717, forward strand.
TCTTTGCATAGGCCTAAACAGAGAAGGAAAGTGAATGCAAACCGGACTGCAGAAATTTGAAGATAACCTTGTGTGTGTGGTTGTTGTTGCGTACCTGTTTGCATACATTCTCCCACTGCATGTTCAGTTCGTCCAGTTCTTTCTGGATGTGGATGGCAAAGGGTGGCTCAGCTTCTTTCTTAAGGTACAGACCCACTTCGTTGATTCCATTCACGCTAGGTTGGATGGTGTGGATGTCATTCACCAGAGCCTGGTCAAGGTAGAGGGAGCAAAGAACAGGAATCTACGGATTGAGACCGTTTGATCCAAAAATTGTGCCTGGACGCTTGTTTTCTTACTGTGCACTGCTCTAACTGTTTCTCCAGAGCCTCAGAGTCTCCCAGAGCGGGCCACTCCTCGTTCAGAAACACATCCACATCTGCCATCCACTTCTTCAGAGTCTTCACGTCATTCTAGCAGAGAAAAGTAGACAGGAAGTTAGAGTAGAACACACACATTGTTTGGTCCACACAAATCTTGAAATCATGACCCGTCTCTTGAGTCTCACCTCAAACTGCATCAGTTTGGCCATGAGCTCCTGGATTCTCTGGACGCTGTCTGTCAGAGTGGAGCCCAGTCGCCTCCAGCGGGCCATTATGGCGTCTATCTCTAGGCGATACCTTCAACACAAGAGAAACTCCTGTAGCCATCGCAGCTTGTCAGTCAACCAAAGTGTCCTTCAAAATACACTCCCTTCAAAATTCAAGTCACTGATGTCTTTGTGTTTTCCTAAACATCACAATATGGATCTTAGTTGCTCACCTTTATTTATCATGTTGACTTTTTAGCTAAAGGTCCTTGAGACCGTTGTCTCTATGTTACCTTTACCCTTACAATGACATTTGATTTTCCTTTGTCTTACTTTTGGCTGATGTCTGGTGGAGCTTTCTGAAAGACCTGCTCGACGGCTGATGTCAGGTAGTCAACCTCACCCTGGTGTTCAGCCAGGGCCGCCTGGAGAGCCTGAGAGGGAGGCGGAGATGGACAACGTGAGACCGAGAAGACAAAGGAATGAACAAGACAGTCAGGTGTGAAGACGCCTTTCTGTCGGAAGACATTTTACTTTGTGGTGATAAACACATGGAGGGAAATCTGGGCCCAGTTTTGAGATGGTGTCAAACACACAGGTACCCTAATGTGTAAAGAGTCCAAGTCAGAGAGTATTGGAAAAAGCATGCCATATTAGATTCTTGATAAGGTACAATTTCTAGTGTCTGCATTACAGAAATGTAGCTACTTTAATTTTTCTTGGCTTGCATTTTGGAACTATTTGAAATTCCTCCTCAAATGATTTTGCCTGAAATGTAGAGAACTTAGACAAACACTTGCATTTCCCTGAAGTAATTTTACATTATGTGGTTCAGACATAAAGAATTTACTCAACCATTAATTCACCATCAAAAATGTTATGTAAAAAAATCTGTAAAATACGCCATATTGCTCAAAGTATTGGGTCACTTGTCTTTTTCTCCAAACTGTTCTCAAAGAGCATCCGATTGATTTTCTCCACCTTTTGTTGTCTCATGAAATCTGTCAAACAAGTATTTCAGATAATTTCCTTGTTGTATTTACAGATTCCCTCTCTTCAGTGAAAACTATTCCTTAGTCACATCATTCTTGTCAGATAAATTCACTGTACTTCCCACCGCTTTTAATGATTGGATGCAGGTTTCAACCCGGGTGTTGAGAAGCTCACTTCTATGTTTACCTGCACAGATAATTTGGTCACTATGGCTCCAGTCATTACTAATCGCAACAATCCATTTGTGCACCAAGTCGTGACTGTAGTCGAGCTGAGCGAAAATGGAAAAAAACAACATGTTCCTCTAGGGATTTTAAAAGCTTTAAAGAATAAAAAGTCAAACGACTTCTCTAATCTTGCCTTATTAAACAGCCACAGATTCTCCTCAATGTTTTAAACTCTGTTTTTAAAGAGGTTTTCCACTGTGTTGGGTCAAATGTTCTGTCGCTGATAAACATCTCTTAATGCAGGCTGCCTTTAAACAGGCTGAGGTGCTGATCTTTAATGGAGCCGTTTCCAAGGTTATGGAGAAAAATGATTTTATTCAGGTGGAAATTTTTTTTTTTTGGACAATAATTGAATTTCTCAAAGGTTCCAGTCTGTTTTCAAATGCTATCAAAGCACTAAAACAGCTGTTAACTGGAAACTCTGCTGTGTTTAATACCATAGGTCTCAGTCTCCTCCTGTCATAGCTTGAACCACATGGAAGCAACAAAAGCATGTGGAGTTCCACAAGGCTCCATTTTAGGCCCTGTGTCATTTTCATCATGCATGTTGCCTTTGGGTTCAGGTTTTATTAGACATAACTATTGCATTACCAGTTATATTCAGACCTAGTGACCCATAAGGATAGGAGGTGGTAATTCATCCTTTGTTTTGTCTGGATGAATTAAAATCTCCTTCAATTTAATTCATTTAAAACAGAAGCAGAGAGGATCCCCAACTACTGGCAGTTCTGGCTGACCCAAACGACAACTCACTGAGTCTGTCATGAGCAATCAAGGCGTTTCTGAAGGTAAAAAGGAAATCTAACCATAAAACTAGTTATAAAATGGTTGGTAAGATTATATAATAGTGTGGAAAAGTAATCTAGATGATAAATTACAGGAAGAGTCTGCTATTCTTTTTCAAGATTTAATTGGAAGTCTGTAAGCTAACCTTTGGCTAACAGTTATCCCCAAACAGGCATTATTTTGAAAAAAACCAATTAGGAACTTTATCTCATTCCTAAGGGAACTTTTCAGTCCTTATGACCTGTAGAAAGCCATGTCCTGAGCTGCAGAGCGTGTTTTTTTTTTTAATACACTGTGGCCTGGCTGAGGTGTTTGAGGATTCTAGTGTTCACTTTTAATAATCTAAAAACTGTCTAAGAGCCACATGTTCACCTGATATGACCATTGGCAAGCAGCAGAGATCCAGAGCTTATTTTTTTTAAGCTAAGTTCCTGAGAAATCTTCATCTACGTCACAATGCAGACCTTCTGTTTGTCCCAGACATATTTAAGCATCGCCACAAAATCAAATCAGATAACATCTCTCATAAAGTTATGTCACGCAGTTCAATATAATCCCGTTTCACACAAGAGGGAGATTTTGTGAATGTCATGTCTCCAGTCAATTTCTTTTCTGTAACTGAGTTCACATTGTGAAATTCATTTGCACTGAACAACAGGGGGAAACTATTCACAGATTTAATGAACATCAAAGTCGTTTATCCCCTCTTCCTGTTTACATCTCTGCACTGCAAAAAATAAATAAAAATCTCTGGTGAAAGTGGATGTTGTTGAGTCTAATGACTGAATTATGGAAGTGATAAATCCTTTAAGGAGCTGTGGATTCACTGTGTCATAATCCATCCGGATCATGCTTTCACTTATCTCAGCTGGCGTCTTTAATCTATGTTTTCTTAAAGAAAAAAAAAAGTGTGGGAATAAAAATAAGAACCCCTACCTGAGGAAAAACTCATTTATTTCCCATATAATGAGAGCTATAGGCTACGAGAGGAGAAACAGTTGGACTGAATAAATAATAGCTTATCAGTATGCAGGATGAATCCCTAATTATTATCTGCTACTCTAATTAAGCTCAGGCTACAGTAAAAGGCTGCTATCAAATTTAGCTGACATACACACACACACTTGCAGCTACAATGTAATCTTTACTTCATTTGAAATATGAGAAAATCAATCCGACTAATACGAAAAATGTATCCTTTTGAAAGCAA